>VUQS01068318.1:30999-48171 GCA_015108495.1 Heterochromis multidens
TAAAAAGGATTAAAAAAAAAAAAAAAAAAGCATTTATTGAGAATTTGCCACTTTATAATTAGTTTTGGGTAAATTTGGAAATGCCAGGTGAATAAAACACACTGGCATTATTCAGAGCCAGAGTGTAGTAACTCTGATACACAGTCATCAAGGATCACAGTGTGAAGTTTTAATGAGCACGGAAGTGTCATAGGTTTCTTGGGCCTGCATTGGTCCATGCCATAAAGATAATGGGTGGGTGTGCTGGTATTAAATTAAGCCAAACACAGATATGGGAGGATGGAAATTTTAGTAAAACCAGTTCTACAAAAGGGTCTAGGAGACTTAGGCTTTTAATGACATTCGCAGGTAAATGCATTGAGTAGAGCATGGCTTGTTTGCTTTTGCTATGGCTAATTAAGATGGGGAGAGTAAGTGAGAGAGTGGAAAAGAGAAACATAGAGAGAAAGAAAGCAAGAGAGAGATGTCTGTTTCCATTTTGAATTTATCTGCAGGAGAAAAATTACAGTTGACTCCTCCACTCTAGTGGGATAGCAAACCGATATGAAGAAGAAAAAACAACAGCAGCAAAGCTTTGAAACTCTGATGCAGTTCTTTTCATTAATCACATACAACACACTGACTCTGCAGCCCCTTTGAACTCTCTCACTCTTTGAGCTTTCTCTGATTAACTCTGTTTCTGAGACAGATGATTGATCATACCTGACAGTTATAATCATGACCCCCTATTATATGGCCACTGTTAATAGATTTGTTTTGTGTTTATTTTTGCACGTGTTTGTGTCTTTTCTTTCATGTTTACCAGTTCCTTCTCCTGATTCCACTGACAGTCCTTGGAGCTGTATGTTGTTTGTGTAGATGGTTTTACAGCATTTATTTTAGCAAATTCCGACTTGAAAATCCCTTATGATCATCAGTGCGAGTGAAAAGCTGTTTGAATAGTTATTTGTCTTCCCAGAAAGCCACTGTGGAAGAACAGTCGCCATTCCATTGAATTGACTGAACAAAGTAAAAAGTGATGGCTGCCAGATGCCATGTTTACAGCCCAAACATGGAGAACCAGTTTGAATCATTACTTAGA
Source organism: Heterochromis multidens (assembly GCA_015108495.1). NCBI lineage: Eukaryota > Metazoa > Chordata > Actinopteri > Cichliformes > Cichlidae > Heterochromis > Heterochromis multidens. The sequence goes on from VUQS01068318.1 coordinate 32,081, forward strand.
TAGTTAATAGGAATGGAAAAGGCAAATCTTGTGCTCTAGTGGAATATGTACAGGCAGGGGCAACGATTTAAGTGAATTATTCATTCCAGCAAATGATTGGCTTGGCCTTTGAACTTGCACAAAATAACATTACATCTTCTCTGAAATATAAATCCTCTGAGTTATCTTTAATCTCCTTGGCGGATATTGGTTAGGAGAAGTCACTTTTTCATATTTGCATGTCTTCTTAATAGCCTATTAATGAAGATACATGCAGAATCCTTTTGGTTAATAAGACACATGTCAGGTTTTTCTTGCCTAGAGAGGGAGCACTAAAACTTAGTAGCAAGCTGAGGGTAAGTCTTAAAACTGTGACAAGCCACACTGAAGAAGAGGGGTTGCCACAGGCAAAGGTAAAGTGGGAGAAAGATAAGAATGGAGAAAGGGAGGAATGGGAGACGTAGGGGTGTCAAGACAGAATTACTCCTCATTATAGTGCAGTGAGCAACCAGTAAATCAAATGTCACTGAAGCCTTTCTACAGCCTCCCCCCATCATCAGTCAAAACCCCTCCTGTAAAACATGCTTTGTGTTCTGGCGCATGACTGCCACCAGATCTGTAATAATAGAAACATGTCCCAGTGCAGTATGTGTACGACAAGGTCGCCTTCTGTGTCTCCCATCTGAGTTGTGTTTTCCTGTGGGTATGTGGTCAAACAACATGGAGAAGCAGAGGATGCGGTGTCTCTTTCATGGTCAACAGAAGGTCGATTGATGGTATTGATGCCTGATTTCCAAAGCCATTCAAGTGTTGTTTGAGGTCTGATGCCTGACTGGTCCACACGCGCCATCAGCTGAGCAGGTGATGTCCTGTCACCATCATTTCACAAATGGCAAGTCGCAGCACCTTGACATTGTCGTGGTCGTGGGGTGAAAAACGATGTCGCACTTCATTAGGTCTCTGCTGGTGGAAAGCTGCTCGTCCCATTAGACGCCGCGGCGTGTCGCACCATGTTACTGCAAGCCCCATTGCCATTTATTTCACAATCGGCCAGATGAAACGGCTGATATTAACAATCTGTTCCTTGATGTGTTTCTTTCTCTCTCATTCTCTCGCTTTCTCACACTTCCACTTTTCTTCTCCCTCTCTTTTCCACTCTCTCCCCCTGACTCATTGTTCTGCCAACTGGGGATGGGGGGGAGGCAAAATTTTAAAAATCATTTGTTATGTTGGGTCACGTTTCAGGACACAATTAATGAGGGGAATCATGTGGACAGGTAATTTGAATCATCAGCTCCATTTGTTATTTACAATTGTCAATTAATGCCACCCCGAACAGCCCTTGTGTCAGCTCTATCCCTGCCAGTTGCCAATTACTCTTCAGCCCACCTTGCTGACCTCCTGGCAGAGAGAGAGAAGGGGGGGGAATCAGACAAGCACGATCCCTCTGAGACGTGAAACATCCCAGCCATCTGCCGCCCGCATTCATGCCTCCCCAACCAGGAGAGAAAGCAAGAAAAGTGTGAGGGAATAACAAAGAGAAAGAGTGAATGAGTGAAGGAAGAACAAATGAGAGAAACTGAAAAAATACATGAACACAGGCTGAGGATAAAAAGATAAGAGAAAAAAAGACAAGCCAAATGACCTGATTTTTAGGGGACAGATTTAACCTTTAGGCGGAATGAAGTTTCTGACCAGAGCTAGTCAAAATGATAATAGAATTCCATTCTGCTTTATCTTTGACTCTATTAATGTCTGATAAGGATGTACAGGCTTCTGCATAAACACGTGTTGGTGAGTTGAGTTTGTATATGTTATATATTTTGACAACCAGATCCACTGGTTAATATCTTCAGAAGCACAGAGGTAACAACTTATGACTTTATATAAATAATTAAATAATTACCTAGTTACACTATATTTTATAATCTGTGTAGAGTATAGCTAATAAGCTACATTGAAATTAAGATATATATATATATCTATATATATATATATATATATATATATATATAATTCCCCTTTCCCCTTTAAATTCCCCTTTGATGTGAATGTGGAACAATGCAGAGAATTCTTTTCCTTTTTACAAAAGTGATTTTTTTTTTTCTCTTTTAGGTCATTTGAATTTTCTCTTCCTGTGAAGAGTACTGAGACTCAAAACTAATAGTGTATCTCTGTGACCGAAACTTACAGAAGGGATTAAGGCCTTTCTCTTACATTGCACTAGTCTGCCCTTATTGAGTGTCATTTTCCTCCCAAAGAAAGAAAAACAAGGAGGAAGTACGAGTGCTGACCTTATGGGATGTGGAATTGCAATTTGCCACAGAGGGCACCTCGACACATACAAATGATGAAGGGAACTAAAATTCCAATCCCTTAGAGTCCCCTAGCTGGAGGGTATTGCTTTGTAAAAGGAACATGACATAACCTACCTTGCAAATGTGTCTGATGGCTTTGTTATAAAAAAAAACAAGCAGGGAGTTTGCGGGGGAGTTTGGCTTTTAGCCTTTGTCTGACCATCACACAAAGTCACTGGAGGCCTCAACAGGTATAAATGTTTTATGATAGTTTCATTCAGATCTTATTTTATGACAGCAAATACAAATCAAGCCGGTAACCAGACATTGCATGTTGTATGTAGGCTATCAGCTGTCAACAACAAATTTAGAGAGGACAGGGTACTATAACTGCTGAGGCTTTAAAATGGAAAACAAAAAATCTTAAAACCAGCACTGACCTTTGGTTTGTGATTGTTCTTGATACATTACTTAAAAAAATAGATATAATTACATAAATTTGAATAACATGTTAGTGGTGGGAAGGTGTTGTTGATTAAACTCTTTTTCTAGTTTATGTACAGAGACATGCTCATAGTGGGACTTTTGCTCATTGTGTGAATACTTCAAATGATATAGGTCACTTCTGTGACTTTGCCATGATATATGGCATTAAAGAACCTATTTCTGGATGATCAATGAATTATATTTGTACTGAAATTTCTATGTTGCTGTCGATGTCAGTGGGGGTGAGGTTGCCAGTATGTGTCTACTTGTCTGAAGTGTTGAATAACAACTGCTGCACTTCCTTTGATTCCTTTGACTAGCCGCCATGGCCAAACATTACAGTGTCTAACCTGTCAATGACATACCACGGATTGCTATTGATTGGCACCGTTATTGCTCCTGGCTAAATTCATTACAGGATCGACCAAGGTTGCCTGAGACGGGCACAGAGGTTGAAGCTTCTCAAAGCACCTGAAAGGTTAAAAAAAGGGAAAAAGAAAAAAAATAAACTCTTTCAAGGTTGGCGCTATGAATGCAGGGAACTATAAGGTAAGAAACTGTAATGATATTTTGTCAAAAAATATTTTGGCTACAATGATTAATAAAAAAAGTTTCAGTTTCCGCAGGTCAAAGATGAAATAGAATTATTTGTTCAATGCTCCTTCATTTTAGCAATGACTATATTTACTGTTGGCTCCTCTAAATACAGCCTTTATGAAGTGAACCCATTCAAGGTTTAAATTTAGTCAGCAAAGAAATTCCTTTATTTTGTCTTTGGAAAGAATTTTACAGCAGTGCTTAACACTGTTTGGAGGTTATTAGACTGTACACTTACCGGTCACTTTATTAGGTATACCTGTTTAACTACTTGTTAACACCTATATCTAATAAGCCAATCACATGGCCGCAACTCAATACATCTAGGCATGTAGACATGCCTAGATGAATCTTTAGGCATGACCTTCAGCAGGTCACGCCTAAATTTCAAACCAAGCATTAGAATGGGAAAGAAAGGTGATCTACTTGACTTTGAACATGGCATGGTTGTTAGTCTGAGTATTTTAGGAACTGCTAATCTAATGGGATTTTCCCACACAACCATCTCTAGGGTTTACAGAAAATGGTCTGAAAGAGAGAAAATTTCCAGTGAGCGGCAGTTCTCTTTGCAAAAATAACCACTTGTTACAATTAAGGTATGCAGAACAGCATCTCCTAACGCTCAACACTTCAAACCTTGAAGTAGATGGGCTACAGCAGCAGAAGACCACTCCTGTCAGCTAAGAACAGGAAACTGAGGCTACAGTTCATTTGGGTTCACCAAAATTGGAAGATTGGAAGAAAACAGAAGATTGAGAAAGCATTGCCTGTTCTGTTGAGTGTCAACTTCAGCTGTGACATTCAGATAGGTAGGTAGGATCAGAATTTGGCATAAACAACATGAATGGATCCTTCCTGCCTTGTATCAACAGTTCAAGCTGTTGGTGGTGGTGTAATAGTGTGCAGCATATTTTCTTGTCACATTTTGCACCCCTTGGTACTAACTGAATGTTGTTTAAACACCACAGCTGACCATGCCCATCCCTTTATGGCCACAGTGTACCCATCTTCTGATGGCTGCTTCCAGCAGGAATGTGCCATGTTACAAAGCTTGAATCATCTCAAACTGGTTTCTTGAACATGACAATGAGTTCACTGTACTCCACAGTCACCAGATTTCAATCCAATAGAGCACTTCTGGGATGTAGTGGAACAGGAGATTTGCATCATGGATGTGTAGCCGGCAAATCTGCAGCAACTGTGTGACACTGTCATGTCAATATGGACTGAAATCTCTGAGGAATGTTTCCAGCACCTTACTGAATTTATACCATGAAGAATTAAGGCAGTTCTGAAGGCAAAAGGGGGTCCAACCCAGTACTAGCTAAGTGTAACTAATAGTGGCCAGTAAGTGTATATTCATTGCTGTCACAGATTCATGTCAAGTTGTTTTATGTGTATTGACAGGAAAATTAAGTTAATGAAGTTAGCAAATTAGTAGTAGCATACAGTTAAATGTTATATGTATATCTTTTTTTCACAGTCTTGCCTGCAAATTTTGCAAGCGATCTATAGTAAAGTACAGTAATAACATAAATATGGATCACACAGCTCACTACAACTTCACATCGAGGGATACCTGATAAAACCAAATTAAGCACGATAGTAGTCACTAATCACAGTCACATGCTTGTGGTTATTGTAATATAGTAGTTGTACAAAGAGTGCACTGGTTCAGTTTTTCAGCTAAAATTATTGTGACTGTGGGGAAACTAAGGATTGTTAGACCAGTCATCCACTTTTGAAACTGTCATCTCTTTCTTTTTTGCCAGCTGTGACCATTCAGAGTGCATTTCCTCTGATACAAGCTCTGAATGGCTTTGCCATTTTTTTTGCTTCTATTTTGCTTTTAAATTATCACGATTGGCACAAAAAAAATTCTATGTCATTAGTAGCCTTAGGTACGTCTTCATTTACAGAGCTATTGGCAGCTCTAAAAAACCTCCAATATCAAAGAAAATACTTCTCTAAACAAAACTTGTAACACAGCTACAACAGTATCATGTCACTGTGCCAATTAACTTAATACTCCTGTATTACTGTTTTGGGGTTCAGGCACGGAGTAAGGGCGAGACAATGATACCAGAATGAAGTAAAACTGGAAATTAGACTGTTGCCATCTAAATTTTTATCCAGCTTACTATAGTTTAGCAAACCATTACCTTTGGTCATTAGCAGTCCCAGAAATCAAATGTTTAATTACATCAGATAAACAGAATGGACATCATTCATGTAAAATTACAGTCAATGTGCAATTAATCGTATATATATATACATATATATGTATATATATGTGTGTGTGTGTGTGTGTGTGTGTGTGTGTGTGTGTGTGTGTGTGTGTGATTAATTGCACATTGGTTAACTGTTTAGAGCACAGTTTGAACATCTGCTTCACCTAATGTGTATACCCCAGAATAAAAACAAAATTAAACATGCTGTTCCACTTCTCCCCTGATGTCCATTGATCCAATTGAAATTTCACCATTTTATGTTGATTCGGTTGATGGAAAAATATAGCCAAAGAGCCAAACAAATGAAAAAGAGACACAGCTATCTCTGTACCTAATCTGCTACTTTATATTGATAGATAAACCCTCTCTTGGACCTCATTTGTTCTTCTACCCATTAATCCACAGCTAGGCATTCTCCATCCAGGGGCTTAGTAGCTCTCTATTCTTTCCTTCCTAGTTGGAGATTGGGAACACCATAGGGGGCCAAAAGATCCTGCAGAATACCAATTGGCCACACCAGGGGGGAGAAGGATGAGGGATCTCGATTATAGATTTCACTTGAAACATTTTTTTCACCTCCTCTTCTCATCCAAAGACCTAGAGACTGTTGAAGGAGAATAGGGACAAGTGGACTTGCAATATTCCAGCACACAAGGGCGTCATCATGCTGGTGTTTACTGATCTTAAATAGCAGGTCTCTGGACGGGGTCTGAAGTTTTTCTCTGCGGTTTACAAATTACAATCCTGACACCAAAAGTGCAGGCACAGGAAGGAGTGAATTGCTTTTCTAAGGTGATTTCACTGTGTTCTATACAGTGATTGGCTGTGTAGATACAAGGTATGTCAGCAGAGATGAGAGAGAAGCAAAAAGGAGGAGGTGAAGAGGGATTGGAATAGCTTCATTCATCATAAGTTTGCTTGCAATTTCTCCCGCCTCTGTGATTCCGCATGATCTGGGAGGATTTAGTTTGAGGTCTAAGACCCTTCGAGACAAAACTGTACAAATTGAGTTTGATAGTTACCGACTCTTATATTCTGCAATAAATCTAGCCTTTGCAATAGAAACTCATATATCTCAATTGACTTCACTGTATACATACTGTATGGGTTTCAAACAGCAGACTTGTCTTTTTTTTTTCTTTTGCAAACAATAAATGAGAATTTGAATTTTACATCACTTGAATGCAGATAAGTCATAGTCTCTCACACCTCCAGCAGCACTGGTATTAAGTGAATACATTAATGTGAGCCTAAGGCATGTCTCACTTAAAATTGGACATCACAGAGGTTGATGGGTGTCTGATAAATTGCTTTAAAAACAGCAGCCTCTTACTTTTTGCAGCTGTGCATTTCGTATTCCCTTGTGAAAAATAAATTCCCACCAGTATTATTTTATTGTTATTTTCAACTTGAAAACCTTAATTCAATTGGAATGGTTTACAGTGGTCCAAGAATGTCTTTTTTTTTTTTTTTCAAATGCACATTGTAAATGATGCAGTTACTGTGCAGTTTTTGATGTTTGCCAGTACATCTGAAGAAATCCTGACTTCAACCAAGGCCTTCACTTCAAGGAAAAAAAGCAGTCACTGTTCACTGTATGTTGCTCAAATATTGTATGATAGCTCAAAAACCAACACTCTGCATTGTATCTGATAAAATATTTGCTCAGAGATGCAATCATGCAGGCTGATAATCCAGCACCTGGCTGTGCCCTGGAGGCCAGTGGAGCAACCAAAGACTGAGACTTGGGGTCTGTGTGGCGGCGATCAATGCCGATTGCTGTAGCTTCCCTCTGTCAGTCAGTGAGCATGTTATCTGCCCTCACCCTTCACTCAATAACTGATTCACTCATTCACTCACTCACTCAGTTGCTCACTCCCTCACGCACTGCAGCAGCCAGACAGGCCATCAGTCCTATCTTTCTTTTAAAATAACAACACTGCCCCCTTTTGGTCAGATTCATCTGTCACCTGGACAGGCTGATGTCCCACTTGAAAAACGACTGCACTGAACAATTTCTGACACTCACCCTGTCTCTCTGATTTATAAATCTTCTTTGGGAGAAAAAAGAGACTTTTTTATCGAGAAATGGTGAATAAGGGTTGAAGGTTGATGTACTTTTGGTTGGCCTGACTTGGCTATATCTCTGACTGAATCACGGCCACTCAGAGCTTGTTACTGAGACACAGCCATTTCACAAGTGGTGTGGATTCACAGTGAAATAGTGCTTGTGGGAGAGCTTGTGGCTGGACTGGAGTCTCAGGGGGGAGGGTAATTATCCGTTATGATCACTGGGAGACGACATGAGTCTGTGTGACAGCTTTTGTTATTATGACCGCTGAGAAGAAGAGTAGAGGCAAGAAAAGATGATTAAAAGAGTGTCTGCCCTCCTTGTGTCTTTGGAGGAAGAAGTATGGTGACACCCGGGTGTTTTCTAAGTATGTGCCTTGACAGCAGTGTAGGAGAAAGAGCTGGCAGAGGGATGGACATGAAGAAAAGAGTGTCCAAAGAGGGTGTTGGCAAGATGTTTGAGGCCCTTCCAGCCCCTCCTCACTCACGTTGTTGCTTAGAGACATTTGGAGAAAATGCAAATGAGCAGGAAACAGAGGGACCGCATGATTGTATAAACACTTACACAAACACAGCCACCACAACAGCCACACAGAGCACTGCGGTTAAATGGCTGATTATGATAACAACTGATAAATTAATGGCAGCATTAATCTAATTTATACACAGCATGCAGTGACAGTTTTTATAATTTGAATAATTAAAGTTCAGAGAAAAATGTAACCATAGATGTAATATGAATAATGATATCAGAGGGTTCCTGCCTTCAGTATTTTTTTTTTAATGGCAATTTTACATGTCAAAGAAAAATGCACAAAAGCTAAAGGCTAGCCAGTTTATATGGTCATGTCCCCAATGCAGCATCCCATGACAGTTTTTAATTATTATCTACCATTCACCAATTCATTGCGGAACATTTTTAATTAGACCACAAAATATCAGCCTTTTCCTTACAAAGGCTTAATGGGATTTGAGTGTTTCAGGGTTTCAGTGAGTTCTACTGACACTCGTGTAGTTCCATGACAAACCACGGATTAGATTGAGGATGGTTTATTCATTTTTGGTGCACTTTATGGCCACTTGTTTTCATCTCAGTGCTTAAAGCTTTTCTCTTGTTTATGCCCCTCTAAATATAAACATGAAACATTGGTTTTGAAGCGTGAAGAAACAGCTGAGATGCAATATAAGTCACGGAGAGAGAATGAGCAAAAACTATATCTACCAAGCTTTTTTTTTTTCATAGTGATGAATTAGAAATGCGTGGGAGTCTCAATACACTGGTCTCACAATTCCCATGCTAAAAGCCCAAGAGGGTATGGAGAAAGCAGCTGAGTCCAGATTTCAGCATTTCATCTGAAATGTTTGTCTTTGTTTTTATCTCTTGTTTTCTATATAGGCCATAAACTTTTGTAATGAATATACAGTGATAGAAAATTCTTATTTAGAGACTAAGAAGAAGAAAAGTGCAAAGATAAAAATCCAATAGTAGAAAATGCTGCGTGGGTGGAATTCACAAACAAATTATATTCTATATTCAGAAGGTGCTCATAAGAAGACAAGTGTTATCAAAATAAGTTATAATAAACAACACTTAATCAGATAAAACCTGACTGATGTGAGACCCATTCACAGTACTTAAATTCTGTCACTGTTACTTCTTTAAGACATACGGTGCAATAAAAGAAAACAATACAAGTAAATTAACTTCAGTTTTTCTGCCACGAATAATTACTTAGAAACAACAAATTTACAAAAAATGATCTGCTTTGGAGAAGAGCCGTCCAACATACCTAGTGAGAACAATTAAAACAAGAAACATATCATATCATCAAGTTAAATTCTGTTTAATTTGATTCAGTGTTACTGCTGTTAAAGGTAGACCTACCCGTGGAAGTTAAAATGGTCTTTTGGCAGTTGTTTTGTCATTGCTTTTTTTGGTTCAGCATCATCATTAGGTCAGCATAATTATCAGGCACAGCCATAATTTCATCATGGAAAATACTCTGAAAGTTCTTTGATGCTTGCTTGGTGCTCTGGGTGATGTGGATATGGCAATTCCACTATGAGCACACCTGATCTCATCTGATGATGGATGCTAAGTGCGGTCAGGCCTGTTAGTACTTGGATGGGAGATATCAGGTGCTTGTAAGCTTGGTGGTGCCTGTGGCTCAGAAGGTAGAGAAGGTTGTCCACCAATTGGAAGATCAGTGGCTCAGTCCTGTCCTAGGGCAAGGTACTGAACCTGTATGTGTGTGTGACTGTTAGAAAGTGCTTAAAGGCATAGAGCAAAACATTGTGTGAATGTGGTATGTGGCAAGAAGTGCCTTGACTATTTAGTCAGAATAGAAAGTACCAGCCCATTTAAGATTTGGTAGCAAATGGCAGAAAAGGCAGTGAGGATAGTTGTGCATTTAGCAGCTAAAGAGCCAACTCTTTGGGCAGTGCCCTTCTAATTTGCAAATGAAGATGTGGAAATGAATACTAGACTTTCAGTTAATTTTTCTTTGTCTACTGAATGTCTAAATACTAAGATCAAATGTTTGTATTAAAAACTTAACAATGTAAAATAATGCTGCATGCCAATTTTGTGTTTACAGCTTGTTGTATTGCTCACAGGTTGTCAAAATAAAATGGGGTAATGGTGTCTTCAGCAGATAATGAAGTTGTACTCCCTCTGTGTATCCAAGCCTCTATGTTTATTCTTTGGTTAGCAGGTCCAGTTCCACATGTGTGTTTGAGCATAATAGTCTATCTTTTTGAAACTAACAACCCTGCCCCCGCTTTACAAAGAGATGAGAATAAAAATGATTCTTACTGTGAAACAGTACAAAGAAGAGCAGCAAAACAGTAATAAAGTCTCCCCTCGCAATGGAGGGCTCAACATCAATTGGCAGAATATAATGGCTGCTCAGTGTATGTCACAATGCAAGTGTGGGCTGATTTTGTGTGTGTGTGTGCATGCACAAGCATTCTGGTCTAAATAATATGCAAGAGGCAGATGTAGAGGTGGCGTTGGTTGATGCACTTATTTATTTTGGTTTTAGAACAGCAGCAGCTATAATGGATCATCCATTAGTTCTGAGTTTTATTTTTTGCACCTCTAAGATGATGTTTCATAAAATTTGAATTGAAGCCTCAATAGGCTAACAGGTTTCTGCCTGTCCCTCTAGAGCAGCATTGGTGGAAGAATGACCCAGCCTACTGTAAGCCTACCTACCTATGACAGCAGAGCATCCCTCCCGCTTAGCCATTGTAGCATCTGTCATGGTTTAGCAGTTAGCCAGGCCCCAAATCTGTGATTATTTCTGAATATTTCTCCTGAAAAGCAATGTTGCAAAACCAGTTCAAAAAATCAAAAACAGGTCAAAAAATATGAATGCACTCCTTAACTGTTTTTTCTGAAACATGCTATACTATAAGATTGGATAAATTTCTTTCTATTTCCTGTTTTTTCTTCTAGGTTGGACTGAACAGTGCAAAGAAAATAGAAGAATAAGCAGCAGAAGCGAAAATGTGTCACTGCATGCCCCAAGGGGTCCTGAGCAAACTTGTGCTGGGAGTCTCTGCCCCCCAAGGATTCAATAAAGAAGAAAATGTGTAATATGTTTCAGAATAATGCAAGACAAATGCCATACAGTAAAATAGAGTCTACTTTGTCAGTGACATTAGGATACATTATTTAACATATTTGTTTTGTTTGTTTTTTGTTTTTTTTAGTATATGATTACTGATAATGTTACAGGAAAACCTTAAAATAGAGTTGCTGTTGTCGTCACTAGATTTTCCTCTGAAACTGAATTCAAATTATGCTGCAGAACCAGAACTCCTCTCCTCAACATTCACCCACACATGCTTCTGCATTATTCCCATATTTTGACTTACAGTATTTAAACCCAGTCTTGTAAATCACCAATTGTCATGGCACGGCTGCACTCTACTCTGCCAGCACTGGAGGCTAGCTGCACTTTGTGATAGTAATATAGTATCTGACAAACCACCATCTAGTGCTTAGTGCCTTTAATATCCTGTTTCACTATGACACCATTATTTAACTGTCCTGCCCAGGTTTTGTTCTTTCTAAAAATGTGCATCACTATGACCTGCTATGTACTATTCATTTAGTTATAAATATAAATGTAGCATAGTTTTGTATTTTTAGATTCAAGCATCAATAAAATACACATCTGCAAGACTATTTTGTGTATATTGTTCTGACAAAATATAGGACAAAAAGGTGTGTTTGGTTGCTGTGAATAACAACATCTGATGCAGTGAGAGGTATTACCCGTGAGGTATTAGGAATATAAAATCATACAAGCATTTTTGGTCGGCAGCTGTCCAAGAGATCCCACTGCTGTTACTTTTTTATTTTGCCAAAAGCAAAGACTCTACAACATGTTTGGAGGGAAAACATAAGTTTGACGAGTTTGCTGATCTACAAATCTGCCATGCAGTTGTTTTTTACTGTATGTATTTATTCTTGCATTCCTTTGTCCTTAAGGATAATGCCACTTTGATGCCATCCTTTCATGGCCTTTACAGCATTTGCAGCGGCATTTTGACATGGGTGGGCGGACCCTAGGGCAGTGCGCTGGCTCTAAGCAACTTGGCTAACCAGTTGACTGTGTGTATGTGTGTGTGTGTGTGTGTGTGTCCCTAATTCGGCTGTGCAGCCTCGAAGGCAGATAGAGGTAGAGAGAGAAACACCTTACTCTCTCATGGTTTGGCTTTACCTCTATAGTGTAGTTATTATCAGGCCATGGCAAAAGGGGTGAGGAAGGGGCCTCTGTAATAGTTTTTATAGGTTCACCACTGCCCTGTCTCTGCACCTGGCATTTATCTTCCCCCGGAGGTGTAGCAAATGATTTTAAATTAATAAGCAGGTACAGGATGGGGTGGCTGTGATGGGATAGGATGCCCTGAGCAGAGAGAGATGAATAACTAGCTGCACAGTATACAGTAGAGCCTTCCATTCCGTTTGACTCTATACTTAAGTGTCCATATGGCTAAATCTTTTTCTCAGTGTAGCTGCAGCCATTTGTAGTCTTAGAGGAACATTAGCACAGAGTTACTAGAAATCCATAGAAAAACAAGTAGTACAATGTTTTGGCGAGGCTGGATCTAAAAAACATTTCTAAAACCCAGTCCCTGTTGTTATCTTGGTCCATTAGTTCACACACAAGTAAGGCACTTCTAAAAACACAAAGACATGATCACCATTTCAGATGTCTGTTCCACACAGCTTCTGCCTGGCCCCCTGTGTCTCTCCTCTTTTTTTCAAGTTGTGCCTTGCCTGGCAGCAACAGTGACTGTGCTCTTTCTTCACTTATATTCAGAATTAAACATTAATAGGTGCAGTAAAGTTCCAGTATGCACTATGTTGTACACACCCTTGCATAGTTTTTTTTTGTCCTTTTGTTTAGAGGCCTGTTGTTCATGACAGATGTTACTATAAACTGTAAGGATGTCTAATCTATAGACATCCTTACTGCCAAGTCATCAGTGACATTTAGTCAGAACTCCTTGGAGTCACCTTTTAGTGTGGAAGGAACTCTTTGCTAACATGACTGGGTGTATTTTAACGCCAAAAATGATCTTTTTCTTAACCTGCCCAAATAGTTTAGCTCTTTAAACTAAACCAAGCACTATGTGAAAGTTAAAACAACTGAGTGACAATAGTTCAAAACAGCGAATGAAAACAAAGGTTCCACATGAGACACAAACATGGATCCTGGATGCCGTATGAGTTCATTTTATGCTAGTGAACCTGGTTTGTCTAAAAAAAAACAAAAAAAAAACAGCATAACTTTGATAATTTAATCAAATTACTACCTAGCACCTCCAGTGAGCTGTTCTTCTTTTTTACCATGTGGAAACAGCTTGTGAAGTGAACATGCAGTACTGCTGTGTTAGTGTTGTTTTATTAGTCAATGTTAATAGGGCAAAAGGTAGGAGTACTCAGCTGGTAGCCATCTTTCATTATCGCCTTTTAGCAATGTTTGGCTTTTGACAACATAACTGATTTTTATCTTCTGATGGCTGTTGCCCACTCCTGTGAACAGGCCATTATGGTTCCAGGTGTTTAGATGTTTAAAGTCACAGGAGAACCATGGTGGGAGTTTGAAGTAAATAGCCTGTTTGAATGAATTTTTATGCAGTGCCCACAGCCCTCTCAGATTCCGGTTGGAAGGATGCCTTTATACCAGAAGTATTACAGTTTTTGCATTTTACAATTCCACCCACGCAAATGGGGTTGCACACGTATAAAGGTACATGAACTCAAAAAAAAAAAAAAAATTGGGAATACATGAACATATTTTTCTTTGATGGTTCTAAAGAGCATATTTAAATACAATCCCATGAGGCAGAGAGAGAGGAGAGAGAGTGCTCATACAACAAGTAATACATGAGCTGGAGTCCACAACTTGCTCAGATGCCCACATTTTAAAATGCCATGCATACAAGCTTTTTTGCACATTTGTCCACACAGTGACTTCAATGTTTGCCAGAAGACAAGAACAGTGTCATTAGATTGTTCATTGTGCTTTTCAGCTATAGAGTAATATAAGCTAGAGAAGTTAATTCCCTCAAAATTAATTACTTTTCCAAACTTTGTTGGAGTCTCAGTCATTTACATATTTTTAATCCATGTCAGAGAAAGCAAATGTCTAGTACATCAAATTGCAAGCTGTGCTTTACTAGTAGAGGAAGGACTTCTCAGTTTGTTTTATCAGGTTGCTTAGTTGCAACAAGACCAAAAGGCTATAGGTACAGCAATTGTGTGAGGATGTGCAAGGCTGTACTTAACACTGTTATTAAGCAGGCATGAAAGTTTATTATTTTCCTGATCATAAATTAGCACGTAAAGTTGCTAAGATTGGCATATTAGCCATAAGAATATAGATGTAGTTTAGAGAAAAAGAAAAATCTATTAGGACACAATGATCTGAACCAATTTTCATGGCGAGCAATGCAGTTGTCACTGATATGATACTGCAGTCCAGACTGGGTTATCAAAGTCAAAAAAATCTGATATAATAACCCAGTCTGGACTGCAGCAGCAGACTGACAAAATTACATTGCTCTTGTGTGAGCCACTAGCATGACAGAAAACAACAGGGTGAACAGCATGGTGAAATACAATAGAGTTTCTGGTGTATTGATCTAATATAATATTCAACCAGAATTAAAGACTGTACTTGATGATGTATACCGGTACTTAAGACCACATGCACACTTAATTTTATAGTGTGGCATTGGTAAATGCAATTCTCCTGAAAAGAAACACACAAAGCAAATAAATTACTTAGTTGCAGTTTATATTATTTTCATCTGCTGTCTAAAAAACTGCTATGTTATTTACTGACTACAGCACAGCTTTTTAAATTTGAGAGTGGTTTATTTATAATAGGCTTAAAAAATTTGCTCTGAAATAATATTTATGATTTATGATTTCCTCTACTTCATTCTACACAAGTGTTTGCAGTTATAGTCTCATGACCAGCTAAGTTGTGTTGCAGCATGAAGCTGTTATCATCTGCTAAAAAAAATGATTTATTGAAAATTGTAAAAATGAATGAAACAATATTTTTGCAATGTACTGTATATATTTTTTTAATATGACAGAAGCAACAATCTAATCAGAGTCTGGTCATGTTTTAATATGCACCTCCAAACATAGTCCTGAGAAGAGAACTAATCAAGTAAATCAAGTGACCAGTAACCAGTATAGTGCACCAAAGGCACATAAATTACACACAGAAATTAGGCTGTTAATTCTAGTCCTTATAAAAACACCTTAAATTGTGTTTACATTGCAAAATAAACAAATTATGAAGTATATTCATTAAAAAGCAAAGGTGTCCTATGAAGTTCTGACTGTGGGCTTTTAGTTATGTCTCTTTTTTTTGTTTTGAATGAACCATCCTTCATGTTTTGTAGCTCAGTAATAACTTGTTAAAGCTCTTTCGTTATGCAGCCCTTTTGTAGCTTGTAACCTTGTTTTTGATGTTTGATAGCTGAAGCAAATTGGGGTTCTTTTGATTTGTTTGCCTTCCAGCCTTAGTAAGAATAACTACAGCCTGAATGTTATGTTCTAGAGCTATTGTACAATTTAAACCCTAACTGAAAAAGAAATTCTAACTCTCTGAGTTGGACGAATGAATTGAGTATATTCACCCTGGCAGTTGTGTCCAGGCTTATTGCCACTGTTTTCACTGGCAACAAACCTGTGAAACTACCATGAAGTGTCCCCCTGTCTCAGAAAGCAACACATAGCTACTGTGCTAAAACAAATTAAATTTCTTAGTGTATCCCACAGTTGTGTGAAGGAAGGAGTTAGTGCAGCAACCTAGAACTGTCATTTTTGCCCATGTTGGTGAAAACATTATAGTGACATGATTCATATTTTTTCTTTATTTGTTCTTTTTTT
>VUQS01068318.1:48191-64030 GCA_015108495.1 Heterochromis multidens
CTTCATAACTCTATTATTATATGAGAATTTCGGCAAGATATACAAGCAGATTTATCCCATTGTAAAGAAAATGTCCTTTACATACTGAGCTGGTGCACTGGAAATGTTGCAGTATATACTTTTTTCTTTGTCCAGTAGAAATTACATCACCTGTACCTCAGTATGATAAGAAGTATAGTGCCACACTAGTGATACTGAGAAGAAAGAGAGGATGTCAGAGTAAGAAAGAAGGGAGGAGTAGCCTGAAAAAGGAGCATGGTGATGAGGAAGAGGGAGGGGGTACAAACAATGATGGGAAACGCTAAAGAGATAAGTTTGACATCCAAACACAAACACTCAAATAACCCCAAAGGTTATTCAAAGGTAGTTAACACACATAAGCCCTGTAAATCAGAAGTAAACTTTCTCAGGTTTGTAAAGCGTTTCTCCAGAATAAAACAGGCCACATTGGACAGAAATCCATCTCCAGGGCTTGTCACATCCCTCTGTTTGTTATGTAGTCTTTCACTGAGCCACAGCACACCAGATTAAGGGGGCCTGGCTGGTACATCTCATCCCATGCACCAGTGACATGAGGCAAGCACACACACCTGCATAGTAGACAGATATTATGCAGCATAACGCTCACTTGCACATCTGTTGAGGAAGAGACTGGATGATTTATTTATTAGCACCCAATTAAAACTTCAGGAACAAGAACACTTCAATGGGAATATAAATATCAAATAGAGCAAGCTCTACACGACTATTTAGTCATGCAATCTGGCTTTTTCACCATGGCATGCTAGAGACAGAAAGAGAAGCGGAAGATCAGGAAATGGAAGTGGAAACACTCAGATCTTTTGTGCCGCAAAAGAATCCTTTATTTCACTCTTGTCATTTTCACCACCCCGTCTACTCTTTCTTATGATTTCTTTTTCATGTTCTTTCTTTTTTTTTTCTTAAGGGAAACAGGGTCGGTATTTTTTTTTGACAGAAGCTCTGACCACAGTATAGGCCAATCGATTGGCCTCATGGTTTAGTGCAGGAATAAATGTTGTGGGCATAGCCAAAGGCTGGAGAGGACTGATTGTGTGGCATTTGTTAAGCTCACCAGGAGTCAAGAGCAGTATTGTCAGGGTGAATATGGATTTTGGCATAGCTGAAAATGGAATGACTGCTTTCATTGCAATCAGATGTGCACATGAAGTCACTGTAACTGCAGGTAACATACAGTGCATACAGTACACAGACACATATCTTATCTGTCACTGATTCTTTGCTCTTTCAGATGTAATACTCCATCATACCCCTTCTTAACAGTAAAGGAGGGATTTTTGACGTTCAGGACACATGCCCTACTTCCTCTTGAATTAATCTGTCAAGACTAAGATACTTTTAAAGATAAGTGTCTTCTCTCACACAAGATCTGAGATTCATTTGAAAGTCATTACTTAATTAAAAAAGATTGGTATCAGGAGGTTAAAGAAGGGGGAAAATCTCACAAGACAATAGTTAATTTCCACAGAGATATAGACATCAATTATACTTATAAAAATACGCTCAGGAAAAAAAAAAATAGTAGAACTAGAAAGCGCTATAGAGCTCCCTTTCCACTATGTACACAAAATGATAAAATACACCTTTTAAAAAATAAAATGGATGGCATTAGTAGTAATAAAGAAATTCAATGATTCTTTTATTTTTAATTGAAATGGTCAGATGACTTGTTCTACAGCTATTGTTGCTGATTTGTAATGCACAGCTACAAGCTTCTTTTCCATATAAATGTCAGCATATAAATGAAGGACAGACTTTCAGGATGATATAACAAGCATATTTCTGTCCGTTATGTATGTTGGTATCTCAGAAAAGCACAGTCCATGACCCCTTACCAGCTTGAACTTCTGCAGTGATTCTTCTTAACTCTACATAAGGTTACACATGTATGGCTTCATTCCTGCCTTATTAACATATTTATATTATCTCCATCCTTATATGGAGAGGAGGCTTATGCTGTTTCTGCACAGCTACTGCTGTAACCTGTAATTTGAATCTATCAATAACTAACTTTTTTTTTGTTTGTTTATTGTTTTATTTTATTTCTTTTTCTGTTGCTAAATATTGTGGGCACCCCATATGGTCTCCATTTACACTTGCTAAGATCTGATCACAATGCAAGTATAGCCACTCCAGATGGGAGTCTCTTGTGGTTTGTGGGCTCTTATATATATTGTATTCCACACTTAACAAAGGTGGAATTGAAGTTGAATTAGTACAACTTTTTACCTGTTTTTATATTATTTTCATTTTCACTTGTAACTGACTTTTTAAAGACACATCTCTTACGTTTACATATACTACGTTTACTGTGCCCCTTGCTCTACTCTTTTGAAATGTTTCCCTTTAAAAAGAGAGACACCAATTGAGACTGAAAATGAAAGGGGGGAGTCTTGTTAAAGACAAGTTAAATCACTCACAAAACAGCAGCACATCTGTAAAATTAATAGAAAAGCTTTTCATAACAGGGGGCCGTCTGACATGCTGGCAGTCTGCCACCTATCACCAGAGTGTCCTTATTACCTCTGACATATTAGAAGTGATGTGTTCTGTGGCTCTGATAATAAACTAGAACCCCCTACATCCACAGTCTCTACTGACAGGTCCACATCATCAATATGTTCCATTTGATCCTGTCTTAGCCTCTTTCTCATGCTGCCATTCATTTAAAAAGGACAGATGGTCAGATAGGTGAGGATTAGATTTACAGAGAAGATCTTAATACTTGTTGATGATA
Organism: Heterochromis multidens; assembly: GCA_015108495.1. Classification (NCBI taxonomy): domain Eukaryota; kingdom Metazoa; phylum Chordata; class Actinopteri; order Cichliformes; family Cichlidae; genus Heterochromis; species Heterochromis multidens. The sequence goes on from VUQS01068318.1 coordinate 50,968, forward strand.
TGCACACATATTTTGACTCATTTTATGAATGTGGGTTTTAAATGTATGCAAGCCATGTGACAACATGTGTATCTGTCTTGCTTTTCTTTTCATCAGTCTTCAAGTGAACACTTACCATCAACAAGCTGTCTATTTGACACAGACCTTCTTTTGCTGCAACGTCAGAAGCAAGACGAGGCCTGAACAGGGCAGTGGGACCTGGTAAAGATTTGTCAGACTGGTCGAAAAGGAAAACCTGCACACAGGCCAAGCTTAGGATGATTTATAGGGCTTATTTCTGAGAATGGTAAAGTGAAATTAATCATGTTCCCACCTGACATCGCTGCTCAGCAGTGATAAATGACAAGCTGCCAGGGATAGACAGTGAGCCATCCATGTAGCGCCCGCCGATGTGCTCTTTCCTCAGATAGCCTGACCCAGGGTGCTGCCTTGCCAGATGCCCCCCATGGATGGCCAGTGCCAGGCGCACCAGGGCCAACCCTGTCCCCTCCCACTCTAATCCCCCCTCCCTCCCCTTCCAGCTGAGTACCCATGGAGAGGCCTAATGACTTGGGGACAGGCTGCCAAGCAGATGGAAAGTGGAACAGGGCTTACCCCATCAGGTAACAGTGCTGTCTGATGGCGGGCTCTGTAAAGGCTACAAAACAAGTTTTGTGTTGCTTTGCCAAGAAAGAACATTGTGTATTCATAATATTCAAAATGTGAACTGTAAACTCAAATGCATTTTGGAGATAGAAGCTGTGTTTTCCAAATTTACTTTGTTTTTCACATGTGAAAAAGTGGCAAAAATTTGTATACGTACGATTTACTGCACACCTGTCATGTCTTTTGACTGAAATGAGGTGTGAATAGATCTTTCTTCACAGCAAACATTTCAACAGGCAAAGATATTAAAATGACAGGTGTATTTAGTGACAAATTAGTTATGGCTGCAGTCCATTTAGAGGAGGTCCAGGTATTGGAATATTTAATGGATTTGAGCTATTGCTACTGTCGTTAATTACAATTGGATCTGTGGCATGGTCACATTTGATCCAGAAGTTATAATGGATTATTAAGGATTATTTATGTAAATAAATACATAGTAAATCCTACTCTGCCATAATGAGAAAAAAGGAAAATAGTAATAAAAAACATACAATAGTATATGAATGTTGCATAATATTAATAGAACTGTTTAATACCAAAAAAGTGCATTCACTCCAGTTTCAATGTATGGTGCATATGTGCAAATATTTTCACCGCAGACACACACACACACACACACACACACACACACACACACACACACACACACTCCTTTATCCTGTCTCTCGGTTGTACAGTTGTACAGCAGATTTTGTGCTTGATTTCTTACATCTAACTGCACACCTGGAACAATCGACACCCACACAAACACAGACGCACATTTTACTGGAGATGACACTTGATGTGGGATTGTTAAAACAAAGTGTTTTTGTAATTTAAACTGACTTTTCTCCAGTGTTGGGTGTAACACGTTCTAAAGCAAGACGTCTTTGTAATCACATTACATTTTTCAGTAACGCAGTAATGTAACGCGTTATTGTACTAAATTCAGTAATCACATTACAGTTACAATTATGTCATTGCTTGTGTTACAAAGCTTCTTCAGTTGCGCTACAATCAGCTGATTTCAGTTTGTCTGCAGTGAGGAGGAAAATAGCGGAGCGGTCTACAACTTTTGAGGAGTGGAGATATGGACATTACTTTTATTTTTATTACACAAAAGAACAGTAGTGCGATGGTAAAGTGCAAACTGCATCTAGTACAGAAACAAATGCCTTCTACTGCTAACACAACTTTGACACTTTGCAAACATCTGCACAGACTGCATGCTAACACAAACATAGTGAAGAGTGATGTTACAGCTGAGTGTATGCCGATTCCAGCCCAGCAGCCAGAGCCTGAACTTCAACAGGTAACAAAGGCAGTGATGGGCAGTCCGGCTTCCAGCATTGTAGCCTCCATTTCTACCTGTACGTGTTTCTACAGGAGAATCACTGTGGTGATGCTTTGAAGTTTCTTTGGGCTGGTTTTCAACTGCTTTGTGTTGTCAGCTTTGTGTTCATAGGTAACACAAACCTGTGTGTCCTCATTAGGTTATGGATTTGTGTCAGTGTGTGGGGATGTAGCCTCAGGTTTATATAGTTATAAATGATAATTATGTGACAGTGCATTTCAGATCATGTTATAGAGTGAGTTACTTTCTCCGACGAGTAATCACGTAATGTACTTCATTACTTTTAATAAAAGTAACAAGTAATGTGTGATACATTACTGTTTTTGAGTAATGACCCCAACACTGCTTTTCGCCTTCTTTGCATAAGAAAGTATGAAAGTAAGTACATTTTATCCTCAGCTGGATGGTCTCCCATATTTTCCTGTTCTGTTCTATCATATATAGTCATTTCCAGTGGTTGTTAATGAATTCTAAATCAGCTCACATTTGAACTAAGAACAGAAAGACACAACTATAAAACTGAAGGCCAGTGAAATCTGAAAGTGATAGAAGACTGTAGAAAAAACTTTATTTTTATTTTTGAGACTGGGTTACACATGAGGAGATGCTACGGGAGATACGCCAGTGCATAGTATAATACAACTTGATATCTGATTTCTGCACTCAATACAGCTCTTTGTGTGCTTGTACTTGGCCTTGACCTTAATTATTTTTTTTTTACTATTGAAATTCTGATGAAGACCAAATACTTTCTCTCTTTTTTTTTTTGCATTTTATTTTCAGACAAAAGAACTACTTACAATGCGTCCTTGAATAAAACATTAAAATGTGTGAATACAGTGATAGCCCTTCTAAACAGTATGGCTGATTATTTAATTTTACAATATTTTATATGTGCTTGTTTTTAGATGGACCATGTAGTCTGAGTTATATGATGTCACTCACGATTAGGAGCTACATTCATCCACATGCTCACCTCAAGTTTTTGTTTTGGTAACATTTATCTGGGCATTCAGAGCATGGCAAACAATTCCTCCCTCATTAATGTCAGCAGTGACATTGCAACATTGGTTGTGGCTATTATTTCCCATAAGTCAGGTTAAGCTATTTATTGCCCTGAACAATAATGTAGACATTAGGGGCCTTTGATTGAATGTCTGTGTTTCCCTGTTGTTCTGTTTAGACGTGCATGCGCACATGAAAAATGACTCCCCTGAAAACCCCAAAGCAGTCACCTATGGCATGATTTCACTCTCTCCCATGAAAATAAATAATCTTTACCCTTGACAGCAACATAATTAATAGTGATGTTTAGCAGGTCCATTTCAACGGACCCACTTAATCTAATTTTGTTTCCACTCCACGATTTGTAAATTACAGCAAAATGACGCGCCATTTACCACTGTCTCTGTCTGCGACAATGGCAATTTTTCTTCCTGTGTAATTCTCTCTTTTTGTGGCTCTCTTAGCAGAGGATTTTAAAAAAGGAAACACTCATCTCTTCCTTTCTCTTCCTCCCCCCTCCATTCTTCCTCCTCCTTCCTCTACTTTTCCTTCAGCTGCTTTCCAACTCCCTTACTCCCCTCTCTGCTTTTCTGTCCAATTTAGCGGCATTCTAAGCCGCTGAGACCCTCCAACACATTAGCTGTTTTACAGCTTCCCCAGAACACATTATGAGCACTGATCTAAAATGTCAGCACTACAAATGCCTTGTCCACATTCCATTATTTGCCACTAAATGTTAAGCGTTTATATTCACACAGCGTTACATTGACATTTCAGAACAAGAAGTGAGAGTGTTGCCTGGTGATCTTGCAGCACCATTACATATCATTTGTGAACATGCTAACAAATGACAATCATCCAGGTGTCCAAAGACCTGTTTCCCTTTGTTCACTGTCCAGAGAATTGTCAGAAAAAAATACTTGATATGATAGAGTTATCTATTCATAAAAAATCTCTCTTGAAGTACTGACAGGGAAAAGGTTACACCAGCCTCCGAAAACTGGAGACATTTAGCTCCAAATGTCACAAAAGAATATTCTACTTAATAATAAGCCATGAAACGAAAAACCTGTGAAACATGACTATGGAAATGTTTGAGATTACTCAGCGTGAAGTTGCAAAAAATGTAAATCACTCAAAGGGGTTATTTTCCAACATGTTTACTTAATATTCTGTGACATTGTAACATTCAGTTTTACTTGATGCTGACATTTTCAGACCTGATATATGCAGAGTGGGTTCTATTTATTTAGTCTAGACTAGATTCTAAGTCTTGGACATCATAACAAAAGTGTAAAGTGTATGGAACCTAGCCAGAAAAAAAATGGAGGACTTTGTTTTGCCTTCTTCTTTTCTCAGAGAATTAATGAGGCAAAGCAAAATGTTTGAACAAACTTCTTAGCCCCAAAGGAGAGCAGGGGCTTGACCTGACTAGCATTCACAATGTCAGCTAGGTGGACTGTCATTTTACACTTGCCACAGAGGACTGACGAAGCCTGACAAAAACCAGCAAATAAGAAAAAAAAGAAAGTGAAAAAAAAAAGAAAATACAATTAGCAGGCTCATTGGACAGGGCAGAAGTACCCATTTATTTAAACTGCTGTGACAGCTACTAGCTGGTGTCTCTGAATTTCTTTTTTGTGCTCTTTCATTCTATGTGTGTGCCTCTGTCTCTGCGTGTAACATATTTGGATCTCAGCTATTTAGTTGTGCTAGTATGAACTGCCCTGTGTACTTTAGTTGATAACTGATTTTATTCTCAGCCAGTAGTGGCCACACAGTTTGGCAACATTCAATCCCCACATTAGGCTCCATAATGAACAATTATCTAAGTGAGACATGCATGGAGGGAAGCAGTTTCTGGGATGGATAACTAGGGTTGTAGAGAACAGTGATTGATTGAGTATCTTGCGGCCAATTCCTCCATGACTTCCGTGTTATCAAGTGACAGCAAGAAGAAAATCAGTTTATTTGAGAAGGCTATTCCCTGAGAGAACAGGGAAGAGAGAAAATTAGAACAATAAAAGACAAAAGACTTTAACTAAAGAAGGAGGTTAGACAACAAGGGGAGAAGAACGAGAGATGTAGAGGGAGAGAACACAAAATATGTTTTCAGTATAACCATGGCAGACAGCGATGATGAACGCTGTGTATTGATTGGGTGGAGCAACCTGTTAAACAAGATCCTTCTGAGCCATGTGGGTTTGGTAAATGACTTCACGAGAAATGTTCGGCTGTTGTTTTGTTTCCAGTCAACATCAGAGCCAGCAGACACACTGCCCCGGTTGGAAGGAAAAACTACTTCCATAGAGCACTAGCGTAGACAACCTGGAGAGACAGGCATACCTGTTTGTATACCTGTTTGTGTGTGAGGTGTTTGAGGGTGGGCATCCACTGTAGTCAGGCAATTGGGTGATGTCTCTGAGGGACTGTGAAGCGGCCAAGCAAGAGTCTGCTGAGGTGCAAACATGAAAGAGAAGGAAAATTTGTCAGAGCTGAAGTGAAAAGGAATGAATTAATTCCTTATACTCAACCCACTTGCCTTCCAGCTTTATTCTCCCACACACAAACACCTTGTCAGCTTCAACATATATGTTGAGCAATATAGGAAATAACCTGAAGGATGTCAATAATCATATCTGGCACTAAATTTATAAATGCTGTTTAGCTGCACATTGTGATGGAATATACCGGCATGGTTAATATACACTCAGGAGATACAAGAGTAAAAGACACACGCATTTATTGTGGAAATACTTGTCAAGGAGAAAAAGAAGACCAAACTCACTACAACACTTATGGTCACCCAGTTTTAAAGGCTGTCCTCTCACAGAGCGTATTTATACAATACAACAACTTTTGTGTACCTCTTTCCAGATTTCTTCTATGTAACTCTCAGCTCTTATAACCTTCAGGCCTTTCCATACATAAATACAAGATAGAAAATAGAAGCCAAATTTCCAAGTCACCTCCAGAATCAAGTCATCAGAAAAAGACCGCTTCAGTGTATGACCTCTTGACACCTAGTCAAATAAGGGGTGACCTAATTACAAAACTGTCCTTCAGGCACAATGCTCAGCAGATCAATTAATAAATAAATGTGTTTGTTTAGATTTATTTTAAGTCTAAATTCAAATTATTATATTTTGTGTAATTTACCAAGTGAATGGCTTAATTTTACTATATTACTTTGCATTGCTTTTTTTCAGATGGATGTTTTATTGTAAGCAGGTGGCTTTATGTCAGTTGAGTAAGTACATTTGAAAGTATTATAATATAAAGAATATAATACTTGTTTGAGTTTGAGTAAAAAATCTATTTGGTGATTAGACTCAGACAAAGTTAAATAGCAGAACGGCGTCCCAACAATGAGAAGAAGTAGGGGAGGACCACCACCAACCAACCCCACCACCCTAGAGTTTAGAGGCTGGTGGTGGCAAAGATGAAGCAGGTGGAGACTTGGATGAGGCTTTCTGAGTGACCACAGTGAGATGGGCTGCACGAATGAGCGTCTGAAAGACAGAAAGACAGGAGACCACTGAGATTCAAAGCAAATGGAAAACTGGCTGATTAGCTTACAGAAGGTGGGCAAGAAAATGACTGGACCAGAGTGATAATGACAGAATTGAGTTTGACAGCGTGGGAAAGCAGAAGTGATTTACCGAAAGAATAGACTAGAAGCCCCAACATCCAGGCAGACGAATGAATACAGATCTTCCTTATTAAATATATGGGTCAGAAAGAAATTTCTCAACAGTTATTGGGTGGACTACCAGAATTTTCAACATTCTCAGTCTTAAGCTTTGTTTTGTGAGTGAAGTTTCCTGAAGTTTGGCGATCCCTTGATTTTTTTTTTTTTTTTAATTCACTCTTTAAAAGCACCACGAAATCTTAATGAATTACACTGGGTGATTGTGGTTTACAAACTGTTAGTTAATTTGATTAGAAATCCAATTCTCATGGCTTGTATTTTGGTTGGAGGATAACACTTTTATTTACAATTTATTATTATATTAATATTAATTATTTACAATTGGTTAGGGTCTCTGGCTTTAAATAAATCACTTCTGTCTCATTTAAGCAGCCTGAGGTAATGTACTACTATTCTCTCTCCCAGATATCCAAAATGATTGACTCACGCAGACTGAAGTTATATTAACAGACTGTTTTACATGTCCCGTGGTGCTCTTCTTACAGTGGGGCTCTTAATCCAGCCCTTTAGGTGTCTACTTATGTGCTTTTATGGATGATGGAGCCAACACTGAGCCCACATCTATGGCACCTACAGCCTTTGCGTTTTTCATTTGCACTTCCTTCTTGGGTACAGCAATACACAATTTTTACACAAAAGCCTTACATAATGAGAGTGAGAGAGGCTTCTATTATTTATTCAGGTGGAAATGGTTTTTCAAAAGCACCCGACACCTCCTTGCATTTTGGTCTTCTCAGTTGTTATCTCTTCTGTTTTTCACCATCTCATTCTCTATTTCTTGGGTGATGTGCATGTTGTGTGGCATGTATGCATGTGTATTGCCACAACAATGCTCACAACAAAACATAGTGCTCCTAGCATTTCAATTAGGTTAGGTCCCTCTCCCACCATGCAGTCGTCTCCTTAAATGAATATTTGCACAGTATTGATTAGCATTAAACCCACAGCGGTGTCTTTCATTTGCATGTAGCAGGCAAGGAGGATCATTGGGGAAAAATAATAAATGACATTAGCCATGAAAAAGGGGGAGAGAGGGAAAAAGCTATGGGATGCAAGAAAAGAGATGAAATCTAGGTTGTGTGGGTGGTGGCAAAGATATCAAAAAAATCTTTTCTCTCAACAGGGTTTTCCTTAATAATCCAACCATTATCTTGTGTTTCTCTGCTCACCATTGGGCCTCAGACTACCATGCTTTGCAATCTGGCCCTCATCAGCGCAGACAGCCAGATAGAGAGAAGAAGCAGTGAGGCTGGCAGAAGTGTAAGGGGTTGCAATGAATGGTTGGCCGGGCACCTCACTGTAGGATACCAGAGAGATAATAATGTGTGGAGGCAAGCAGGAGCCGTGTATGTCTTGCAAAAGAATAATTGCTACCCTTTCAAGAGCCATTTCTTAATTGGCCTGGCTGTTGTTGAGGGGAACTTGGAGAGGAGACAAGTGAGAGAAAGACTGAGAGTAAGACAAAGAGAAAGAGTCAGAAGAGGACATGGAGGGAGGAGAGGAAAAGTCTCCTGCTCACAACTCATTGTGTGCATGCATGTGTGTATGTCTTTATGTCAGGGGGTGGTGTAGGTGTTGTTGAGCCTTCTCTACCTTCTCTGCACCCCTGTTGCCCTGGGAGCAGTAGTCATGGAGCTGCTCTTCAACCAGGAGATATTTCACACACGCACACACTGTCACTGTAGCAAACATCAACTAAATGCATACAGGCTGACAGCAACAGAAATGTAAAAAAAAAGCTGACCAAAACGACTACAAATGGCACACACTGCACTGTACTATAAGTTTTTTACAGAGCTTGCAGTTTAAAAGAGACATTTATTTATTTACAGTACTGTGCAAATATCTTGAGTCACCCCTCATTTTGCTTCCAAGGTTTTCTTTAGATATTGGTTGCGTTTTCACTATTTTTCAGTCCAATCCTTGTACCTGACCATTTTCAGAGGATTTTTGTTTTGTTTGTTGAACCACTCAACACTGACATATGAATCATTCAAGCATATAAAAGGCACCTAACTGAAGGGATGAAACAATATTGTGTTTACACATAACAGAAAACTTAGCAAAGAACCAATTTTAAATTGTATCTTTAGGCACTTATTAGCAGCCTGTTGCAAAAGCAGATCATTTGTTCCCATTTCTTCAGTTGAATCTATGAACCATGCCAAAGACAACACAGTTTGACAGGCATAAAATAGTATTTTTGGACCAAAAAAAGGAACTATTAGTTGAATACACTATGTTGCCAAAAGTATTCAGTCACCCAGCCAAATCACCGAATTCAGGTGTTCCAATCACTTCCATGGCCACAGGTGTATAAAATCAAGCACCTAAGCATGCAGACTGCTTCTACAAACATTTGTGAAAGAATGGGTCGCTCTCAGGAGCTCAGTGAATTCCAGCATGGTACCATGATAGGATGCCGCCTGTGCAACAAGTCCAGTCGTGAAATTTCCTCGCTACTAAATAATCCACAGTCAACTGTTAGTGGTATTATAACAAAGTGGAAGTTCGATTGGGAACGACAGCAACTCAGCCATGAAGTGGTAGGCCACGTAAAATCACAGAGCGGGGTCAGTGGATGCTAAGGTGCATAGTGCACAGAGGTTACCAACTTTCTGCAGAGTCAACAGCTACAGACCTCCAAACTTCATGTGGCCTTCAGATTAGCTCAAGAACAGTGTGTAGAGAGCTTCATGGAATGGGTTTCCATGGCCAAGCAGCTGCATCCAAGCCTTACATCACCAAGCACAATGCAAAGCATCAGATGCAGTGGTGTAAAGCATGCGTCACTGGACTCTAGAGCAGTGGAGACGTGTTCTCTGGAGTGATGAATCACGCTTCTCTGTCTGGCAATCCGATGGATGAGTCTGGGTTTGGTGGTTGCCAGGAGAATGGTACTTGTCTGACTGCATTGTGCCAAGTTTAAAGTTTGATGGAGGCTTGGCCCCTTAGTTCCAGTGAAAGGAACTCTTACTGCTTCAGCATACCAAGACATTTTGGACAATTTCATGCTCCCAACTTTGTGGGAACAGTTTGGGGACGGCCCCTTCCTGTTCCAACATGACTGCGCACCAGTGCACAAAGCAAGGTCCATAAAGAGGGTGAGCGAGCAAGTTTGGTGTGGAAGAACTTGACTAGCCTGCACAGAGTGCAGCCCAATAGAACACCTTTGGGATGAATTAGAGGGGAGACTGCGAGTCAGGCCATCTCGTCCAGCATCAGTATCTGACCTCACAAATTTTCCTTCTGGAAGAATGGTCAAAAATTCCCATAAACACACTCCTAAACCTTGTGGAAAGCCTTCCAAGAAGAGTTGAAGCTGTTATAGCTGCAAAGGGTGGGCCAACATTATGTTAAACAAGTGGAGGTCAAAAGAAGTGACAGACCAGAAAAACTATGTACAGCAGATGAACAGTATCTGAAAATAATATCCTTAAGAAATAGGAAAAAAAGAGCAGTTTTAGTCTAGTTTTAGTCGACTAAATATCAGAAGATTATTGTTGACTAAATCTAAAGTTGATCCAGTGACTAAAATATAAAGTGTAAAAGTTTGTCGTGTTATTACCAGTGAGAGTTGCTCCACGGCGTTCACAAAGCGTCTTATTTTCCTTCACATCAAATGTGAAATGTGTCCACGTGTCTACTCTTGACTTCTTCCCATGGGTTGACATTTTGTCGCGTTTTCATGAGAAAGAGGGAGCATGGGAGTTCTCTCCCCCCCACCCTGTTTGTCGGGGGCAGATCAAATTGTGTGCATCTAAGGTGCTGCACACAGAGATTACTTCTGATTGGATCACTTCTAAACTCTTCCCGCCTCTCCACACAACTAAATTACTTCTGATTGGATCTTGTCTCTCCAGAACATTTTCATCTAGTTTTTATTTGTTGACGAAAGTGTCAATACATTTCGTCATAGTTTTTGTCTTTGCGCATTAGTTTTTATTTAGTTATTGTCTTGTTTTCGTCAGAAAAAAAAGGTCGTTGACAAAAACTATGGCAAAAATTATTCGTCAACGAAATTAACACTGATGACAATGATCCCAAACACACTGCCAGTGCAGTAAAAGCATACCTGGATAGCCATGAATTGGCCTCCCCAGGGCCTGGACCTCAACATTATTGAAGCAGTGTGAGATCACCTTAATAGAGAACAGAACAAAAGGCAGCCAACATCCAAAGAAGAGTTTTGAATGTCCTTCAAGAAGCCTGGAGAAGTATTCCTGAAGACTAATTAAAGGTGCAGTGAGTATTTTTTTGAGGTTATTTAATAGAAAAAGAAAAGGATATTGCACTCATAAATATATATAGATTAGTGTGTAATTATGTCTTCCAACAAACTGATGCATTCTTATAAACCTATTAACAAGCCATTAAAAATACATAGGTGTGGGTTTGTGGTTTGTGGAAGCCGCCATGTTCTCCCACCATATTTGAATGCAGTGGCCAGGAAGGACATCCCCTTCTGACTAATCACATTTTACATATGTGGCTAGAGACTGGCTACATATGTAAAACACCAAAGGAGGAGGAGAAGAGAAGATGTATGCATTCACGTGCCATGGAAGGACATTTAAATTTGTGATTGCACCTTCAAACTTAAAATATAAAGTTCCATACCTATGTTTTATCGTTGGAGAAGGAGTCACCTTCACCGAAGAAACAGAAACGTGAAGGAAAGAGAAAACGCAATAATAAAATGTTATCCTCTTCCTCCTCACATCAAGCCTAATCTCCGGAACTGAAGTTCTAAAACGTTTTAGAACTGACGAAGCCTTTTGGATGAAAGGTGAAACGTCTTCAAACAACTTAAAGAAGTCCAGTTGCCTTCTTTCAAACCCTTAGACTACCATGTCCTGGATGACTGAGAACCTACACAGACCTCTGATAAACAGTTTGATTACATTCTCACATCGTATGAGAGTTTGTTCACTAAGCGTCAGAGTTATCCCATGGAACATTCAGTCCTCAAGGCAGATGCGTGTCAAAGCCTACCATAAATGAAAAGCAGGCAGAAGTACTATAAAATGTTTATGCCCTATAGCAGCAACGAAACATGAAATATTTGCAGAAATGTAATAAGGTTGACAATCAATACTATTGACATAACAATTACTTAGGAAGTGTGGATTTTCTGGCTTTAAACATAAACTTTCTAGTTCCCTTTCCTTTGTATTGTTTCCCCTTTATATTTTTAACTGCATAAAATGCAGGACAGTACTAAGAGTAATATTTAATCTGTTGCGATCTCCTCATTAGAATTGTGTTGTCAGCAGGTCATTACTTTTGTAACATGAAAGTCGACTCGATTGAGATGTCTCATAAAATTAGTCAGAACAGGAAATGCGGAGAGATGTTGAGACAGTGATATGCATAAAAATTCCTACAGACTACTCATAATTAATAAATTTTAATACTTTTTGATCAATGCTTGGTTTATATGGAGAACTAATCAAAAATAACAAAAAAATAGCTAACTTAATAAATAAACCAATTAATTAATATTAAGTGCACCAAAATGACAAACTAAATGTAAGAGTTAATTAATTTTAATGTGACAAATCTGAGCAGAGTGACATTTTTATTTGCTTCTTTAATTATTTATCTTTATATTATTCCACTACTTATTCACTTCCATTTTTTTCTGTATGTGTCTTGTTTTAATTTCTTAATGCTTTATGCTTCATTATGCAAATTAGGTTTGCTGTCATTCAAAGTGTGTTATCAGGTCAAATTTTTGAATTTGTTTCTTGATGCATGCTCAATAATCCAGGTAAAAGAATCCCAAAAAGTTGAATCTGTTCATCTGGACATGGCGTTTTTTTTAGTGGGAGAAACGTTTCGTTTACCAACTGGTAACTTCTTCAGTCTCTTTTGAATTTGTTCTGATAAATATCATGCCTTGCTCGTACGCCAGATGCCAGGCTTATGTACAATACAAATCACTTCCTTTAGATAGGAGATAGCTACAGAACTTAGATGCTTAACTAAGGATCGTGTGAGGGTGTGTGGATGTTGCAGAAAGTTACAGAATTTTATGAATTTATCTGTAAAAATTAGTGCTGGGCAACGATTAAAAATGTTAATTGCGATTAATCGCATGATTTTTCTGCGATTAATCGCGATTAATCGCATTGTTATGCGCAAAATTCAATAATGAATTCAAAAGTAGTGTATTCCGTACTTTTATTTTAAAATACTGCTATATGAACAAAAGTGCAATAACATTTTGTTTCCAATTGCTTTAAACAAATAAAGTGTTTTTTAACAGCAGTATTCCCTTTCACAATAGCAGGTAAATTATTTCTTGTAAATCTCAACTTAAAGATTAATGTAACTGTGGCAGCAGAGTCAGGGCGTGGCAT
>VUQS01068323.1:0-10131 GCA_015108495.1 Heterochromis multidens
TTCAACATCTTCTACAGGCTGTGGGACATTAACCTGAAATGTTTAAATGTGTCCAGTTTCAGAGCTCTAATGTGCAGCCGTCACCTTAGAAATAAACAGCAGCACAGAGCACACTCACTGATAAAATCATTCACTGGAATTAATTAATTCTTTTTCCCCCCAGTGCGCCAAATCACCAAAATAACGATTTGCTGCAGCATTAATCTCTTGTCCTTTTTACAACAGTGTTGCATTTTACTGGTATATATTTTTTAAATATTTTTAAAATACTTTTAATCACCATTTGATAACATCTCTGGAGTAGGTGGCACTCATAGCGATCTTTTTTTTGTGGAAGAAAAGTCATATGACCTGTTAAACGCCCGTTTCAGATTGGTAAGATGCACATGATTCACATGAACGCATAGGGGAAACCCTGGGTTAACTTAGCGAGTTGATAACCAGCTTCGTGTGACCACTAATCCTGATCGCCAGGGTAAATGAATCCAGATAAGGGAGAGATACCCCGGATATGTTGAACGAGCTTCGTAGTATAGGGCCCGGATGTCAGAATTAATTAACCTAGTTCAGTCTCTCTCCAAACTCTTGATCCAGGTTGCTTGGATTTTTTTTAAATTCCAGATGATGTCGCTTTACAATAAGGGGAATATGCCACACACTCCACCAGGCATCATCTACCCATCACTAACCTATACAATTGAATTAATCTTATTTTCTTATATTTTCCTGCCGGATAATGATTCACAGTGCCTGTAGTAGGGAAAAAATAGCCAATACTGAGGGTAGGCAACCACAGTGTCCAGTTACTGCAAAGTAACCTTTAATTAATGATTCAAAAACATTCAAATGCTGTCTAAATCATCGTCCACACAGAATAATTACATAATTCAACAGACACATTTTATTTTTTTCAGTGAAATACAATAATTTGGTTTTACAGTGAGTGGATGGTGGACATCCTACTCTCCTTGAACTGTGGGCAGAATGATTTTGTTTGTGTCATAGTAGTTCTTCTCTATTAGAGGGAGACCCTCCTTCTCTCTCTGCTGAATCAAATGCTCTGCCTCTCTTCTGGCCCACTGCCGCATGCTGGAACACAAAAAAATACAGAATATATACAGTAAGAAAAACAGAAAGAAACATAATATTAAACAATAATAATTGGGTGTAAGTTTAACATTTTATTATTCCACTGAGACGTCCATGATTTCCAAAAATAATTTGAAATTGTGACTGGTCAGTCAACAGGACAGCTTTCTACTTTGTCTCAATCTATGTTAAATCAGGCCCAGAGTTGATGGGGACATTTTTGGATCTTGTTCTTGTGTATTTTCTTTGCATGGTTTAGGTTTAACTTCCATCCATCCATTTTCTGCCACTTCTCCCTACTGCCTCTGCCAGGCGTTCCCAGCGCACTCACTATACGTTTAGGTGCGCCAGGTCTGTCAGGTTCAGGCATTCTCCCCCGCCACCTTGATCCAACTCACCACCGGGTGGTGATCAGCTTACACCTCAGCTCCTCTCTTCACGCCAGTGTCCAGAACATATAGCCACAGCTCTGATGATACGATTACAAAATCAACCTGTGACCTAGGGTGTCCTGGTGCCACATGCATTACAAACACCCTTATGTTCAAACATGGTGTTTAATTCTGAAAGACTTGGACCTTTTTTTTTTTTTATACCCAATTAGTTGTTAGATGTTCAACATTTTTTTTTATTAATTACAAAATTTTCCAGTCTTTGCTTCACCTGCCCAAAATGTTTTGAAACATGTTGCTGGCATCAAATACGAAATTTATATTGAAAAAAATAAATTCTGCTTTATCACTCATGTTGGGCTGGGGTGGGTATCCTGGTATCCCCCTCGACTTGCTGCCTGTATGTTGGAGTTTTTCCCAGTAGATGAGAAGGTTGGTTCCTTGGACCGAATGACAGCTCAGAGTACCCAGCCTTCTTGGAGTTGCTGGGTGGGGTGCTTGAAGGTGCTCCACCTGGAGACTCTGTCGTCCTACTGGGAGACTTCAACGCTCATGTGGGCAACGACAGTGAGATCTGGAGGGGCGTGATTGGGAGAAATGGCCTGCCTGATCTGAACCTGACAAGTGTTCTGTTACTGGACTTCTGTGCAAATCACAGTCTGTCTAAAACGGATACTGTGTTCGAACATAAGGATGCCCATAAGTGCACGTGGCACCAGGACACCCTGATCGATTTTGTAATCATATCATCAGATCTGTGGCCGTATATTCTGAACACTCGGGTGAAGAGAGGGGCTGAGCTGTCAACTGATCACCACCTGGTGGTGAGTTGGATCAGGTGGTGGGGGAGGATCCTGGACAGACCTGGCGCACCTAAACATATAGTGAGGGTGCGCTGGGAACGCCTGGCAGAGGTCCCGGTCCGCGAGATCTTCAACTCTCTCCTCCGGCAGAGCTTCGACAGCATTCTGAGGGAAGCTGGGGACATTAAGTCCAAAGGGACCATGTTCAGCACCTCCATTGTTGAGGCTGCTGCATTGAGCTGCGGCTGCAAGGTGGTTGGTGCCTGTCGTAGTGGTAACCCCCGAATCACATGGTGGACACCAGAGATAAAGGGAGCTATCAAGCTGAAGGAGTCCTATCGGGCTTGGTTAGCCTGTGGGACTTCGGAAGCAGTTGATGGGTACTGGCAGGCCGAGTGGAACGCAGCTTGGGCATTGGCTGAAGCAAAAACTTGGGTGTGGGAGGAGTATGGTGGGGCCATAGAAAAAGACTTTTGGACTGCCTCAAAGCGATTCTGGAAAACCATCAGGTGACTCAGGAGAAGAAAGCGGTGCTCTACTCACACAGTGTATAGTGGGGGTTGGGTGCTGTTGACCTCAACTGAGGATATAATCAGGCGGTGGAAGGGATACTTTGAGGACCTCTTTAATCCCACTGACACGTCTTCTATAGAGGAAGTAGAGTCTGGGGATGAGGGGGGGTGACTTGCCCATCACTGGAGGCAAGGTCACTGAGGCAGTTAAACAACTCCTTGGTGGCAGGGCCCCTGGGGTGGATGAGGTTCGCCCTGAGTTCCTGAAAGCTCTGGATGTTATGGGGCTGCCTTGGTTGACATGCCTCTACAATGTCACGTGGAGATCTGGGGCAGTACCTCTGGATTAGCAGACCGTGGTGGCGATTCCCATCTTTAAGAAGGGGGGCTGGAGGGTGTGCTCTAACTACAGAGGGATCGCACTCCTCAGCCTCCCCGGGAAAGTCTATGCCAGGGTGCTGGAAAGGAGAGTTCATCCGTTAGTTGAACCTCTGATTCAGGAGGAACAATGCGGGTCTTGTCCTAGTCGCGGAATGTTGGACCAGCTGTTTACCCTCTCAAGGATATTCAAGCATGCGTGGAAGTTTGCCCAACCAGTCTACATGTGTTTTTTGGACGTGGAGAAGGCATTCGACGGCGTACCTCGGGGTATCCTGTGGAGGGTGAGTATGGAATGTCTGGCGCGTTGCTACGGGCCATTTAATCCCTGTCCAACTGCAGCAGGAGCTGCCCTTTGTCACCAATTCTTTTCATAATTTTTATGGACAGAATTTCTAGGCGTAGCCAAGAGGTGGAAGGCTTCCACTTTGGTGGCATCAGAATCTCATCTGTTTTTTGCAGATGATGTGGTCCTGTTGGCTTCATCAGGTGGTGGCCTCCAGTTTGCACTGGAGTGGTTTGCAGCAGAGTGTGAAGCGGCAGGAATGAGAATTAGCACCTCCAACTCTGAGGCCATGGTCCTCAGCTGGAAAAGGGTGGAGTGCCCACTCTGGGTCAGGGACGAGTTGCTGCCCCAAGTGGAGGAGTTCAAGTATCTTGGGGTCTTATTCACGACTGAGGGGAAAGGGGAGCAGGAGATTGACAGATGGATTGGGGTAGCAACTGCAGTGATGCGGAAGCTGTACCGGTCCGTCAAGCTAAGCGTAAAAGCTAAGCTGTCGACTTACCGGTCAATCTACATCCCTACCCTCACCTATGGTCACGAGCTCTGGGTAGTGTCCGAAAGAATGAGATTACAGATACAAGCAGCAGAAATTAGCTTTCTTCGAAGGATGGCTGGCCACTCCCTTAGAGAGGAGTGAGGAGTTCAGTCATTCAAGAGGGGCTCAGAGTAGAGCCACTACTCCTCCACATCAAAAGGAGCCAGTTGAGGTGGTTCGAGAATCTGAATAGGATGCCTCCTGGACACCACCTGGGTGAGATGGTCTGGGCATGTTCCACCAGGAGGAGGCCCTGGGGTGGACCCAGGATACGCTGGAGAGATTATATCTCTTGGCTGGCCTGGGAATGTCTCTGTGTTCCCCCGGATAAGCTGAAGGTGGTGACTGGGGAGAGGGAGATCTGGGTTTCTCTGCTTAGGCTGCTGTCCCCACAACCTGGCCCCAGATAAGCAGAAGAAGATGGATGGATGGATGGAAGCATTTAACAGAATTCATATCACTCTAAACATACCTTGAACAGAATGGCTGCCATTACATTGAAGAGAGACTAGAAATCTATTCTCCACTCTTGGATTTGGGTACCTGATATCTTGTGTTCATTTTACACAGTAAAGGGAGGATTTATATGAATTAGAAAACTTTAATGCAAAACCAGCTCTATTACTAGACATCCAGATGTATGGTGTGGCAGCGTGATTATCTTTAAAAATTGCTTGAAGTAAAATAGGCTGCCTTTATGTGGTTAAGAGACTGAAAAAAATGCTGTGCATGTTCCTCCTCTTATCTGCTTTGCTACAAATTGTTCTTTAACACCTAACCTGTTGCTGGTGACAGGATGGTGCAAGGCATTTTAAACTCCTGTAACTTTTCAACCATTTGCGCAATCGTAAAAATTTTAACGCTTCCTGAAAGCAGCGACTCTGTGCTTTTCAGTGATATTAAGGTAATTATGGTAATCCCAGGCAGGGCGTCACAGCCAAATCTTGGCAAACACAGCAAAAAAAACAACAACAAAAAAAAAAAGCACCCAAATCCTGATCACACACTCACTCTCTTTCGTCAACCAACCTTCGTCTTCATGGAGTTTAAAGGGTTAACTTAGTTTGGAAAATTCTGTTCGACATGATTGAGCCTTTGCCTCAGGTTTGATAACTGAAGTGTCAACCCTAAAACCAGCATATTATATTGAAAACTGTGATTGTTCATTCTGAATTATTCTTAGACACCACAATAGAACTAATTAGATTGCGTTTAAAGGTAACATTTTAATGCTTATCCAGTTCAATTTAGGTTTGCAAAGGTGAAAAGGATTGAATATGTTTGCAAGCAGCATATTCCATTAATATTAATTGCAAGGCACAGTATGCATGACATTATGATTGGGGCCTGAGCCCACCTAAAGGTTTGATCCTAGAATCGCCCCTGCTTTCTGTTGAGGCAGCATGCTTCCTAACCACTTCCATCTGCTGCACTTGGGGGATAGCAGTAGGGATGGGTACAGGGTTATTAATCAGGTACCAATGCCAGACTGTTAGTAGTACTTCAGTTCTTATAAGTGGCTGGAAAAATGAACCTCCAATAACGATGAAGTTGCCTGTATCAAGCATTCATGTTTGATACTGCTGTGTGTTTACATTTTGTACCCTCCAATCATAGATGACAGGGAAGAATGTTCAAAAGTGTGAGCTAATTTTTCTTGATTTAATAAATCAGTTGTTGCAACACACTGTATTAATAAAGTTGTAAAACAGGGCAACATCAGCAACCTCATGAAATGCATGATTGACTCCTTTAGACTGCTTTAAATCAGTGTTCTAAATGTAGCCTCCTGGCCCGGATGCAGATTGGAAAAAAAAAAAAAAAATCTCCTTTATAGAGCTCCTTTATAGTTGCCTTATATAAAGGATTTTAACTGCTTTGCAAATAATTTGATTCTGTTTACATTTGAACAAAGTTCCAACTTGTTGTTGAACTATAAAATAGAAGTATCTTGATCTCAAGTCACTACTGTTTTTTAAAAATAAGTCTGGGGTTATTAACATGATATGTAGTTAGTATGTGCTTTGCTCCTATTTAAGCATTGCTTATTAATGCTTAGATAAGCAGCAGCTACAGCTTTGTCAGTGGACAGCAGACAGACACCCAAATTAAACGATTTCTCAATTGCTAGACGAGAACTGAGACAGGAAAAACAGTGTTGGAGGACTTTCGTCGAGTTGATTGTGAGAAAAGGGCAGATGGTCTAAGCATTACGATTGTATGTGTAACAAAAAAAATACTTGAGCACAAATTGTAGAAGGAATGCAGGAGGGTGTGAACGAATAATTTTTTTTACCAAATTCTGCCAAAAAAGCCTCTATTTGTTCCAACTTAATGGGTGATCACTACAGAAGTCAGGATGCTGCAGTCATGTGCGTTGTTTATGGTTGAATTCCAGCCTCTCCTCTTCATCGGAAGCATTTACACAACTGACGGCAAAGAAGCAGCATTGCAATGGAGCCCAGAGTTCTAGTTTTTCTAGAGCTGAAAATCTACACTTAATATTCTAAGTGAAGGTAAAAAGCCAATTACAGTCTTTTATGCCACCACTTTTTCAATAAGCATATTTCGAAAAATAAATATTTTCACTCACTCCCATCCTCTGCTGCTTTGTATTACACACAAACAATGCACTTGTGAGGATGATATGAATTGTTAAAAAACAACCCAGGACCCTCTTGCTGTGTTAAACCACTGAGACTGTGCTGCTTATTGAATTGACCAGCACTTGAGCCCCAGAGGCAGAGTTTTTTTGTCCCAATTTATTGCCGTTTATTACCAAGAGTTGTAAAGTCCAGTTTTACCGGTCTATGAGTGTTTTTTCTTTGCATCACACTCTTGGCAACTGAGAATCTTTACCAGCTGATTACGCTAACAATTCTACTGCCCGAAGCAAGTCCTGTAATCCCAAGGGAGCTATGGAGGAAACAATGGATTTTCAGAACTAGAGCTGTTCCAGCTATCATTATGGGGAATGTGAGATGTTTGGACAGGATGATGGGCAAGCTTGGTGAGCTGATTAAGGCCTGGAGGAAGCACTATGAGTGGAGTTTGAGGTGCTCCTTGGAGCGTTGCAATAAGACATTGCCACACTCACACTTCCCAGACTTTACTTCAGGACTTTTCAGGCAGACAGGGACATTAATCTGACCAATAAGAAGAAATGTGGAGGAACTGCACTAGTCGTGATTAAAAAGTGGTGTGATCTCAGACATGTTACTCTGAAGGAATGTTTGTCTGGCTTGAATATTGAACTGATTGCTTCCATATTACTCACTGAGGGAATTCACCAGTGAGTAAAATCAGCAGAATTCCTAATCCTTGCCACCTTATGTATGAGCTAATTTGAAAAGATCAATTCAGAACTCACCCATGGTCAGGTAAATAGTGGATAAATGTTCCTCCAATGACGAGAGCAACTGAAATGCCAAAGAAGAACCCCACCTTCATGTTCCACTCATCCACCACTGGATCGCTAGAGAAGCCATGGTAATCTGGATTCTGAAAAAACACAAAGGGGAACAGTTTAAACATGCAACAAGTTTTCAGTCAGGACTAGAAGGATGTTATAAGGCTCAGGAAAAAACCCAACAACAACAATAGACTAGATGGGTCTGGTCAGTCGATATTGCCCTATCAAAGATGAATGCTTTCTGATTTCTGATGATTTTTTAATGTTAACAGAACTTAATTCTGTCATGCATTTGGAAATGCACAACAAGATGGCTGCCACTGCCTTCCAACTGGCTTGTCTATGCACATGAAGGGCCTAAAGAAAAATCTTTGCTAAATCACCAAATTTGAGTCATCCAGTTAAAATTTGAATATTGGTGACAGTATGGTGAAGTTGTAATTCCATACTTTTGAATATTTTGATCTCTTGGTGTTTTTGCGAGGATAAAAGCTGGGAGGACAAAAGCATATGGTGATTAGTAATAGAGAAATCTTCTTATAACCCTACCTAGAATATTTCAAGATATTTTGATTTTTGACTAAAAACAAAATAATACAAAATGTCAAGTACAACCAAGAAGCTGGTAGAGGAATTAGAAGAGATTAAAAAAATCTCTCAACTTTATGAGGAGATCAGCAAAGTGGTAAAGCAACAAGTTAACCTCATGGGCCTATTGGAGGAGGTCCGTGAGTTGAAGGCCACAGTTAAGCAAAGGGATCAGAGGATTGAACTGCTGGAACAAAGGACTGATGAGTTAGAACAATACTCCCATTCTGATGACCTTATTGTTACTGGGCTGGATACTAAACATCGCAGCTATGCCAGGACTACAGCTGGTGATCAACAAGGTGAGGATGCACCATTTGAAGCGAGACATATGCTAGAGGAACAAGTTGTTCAATTCCTGAACTCCAAGAACATTGGTTTAGAGAAGCAGCAAATATCTACTTGCTATACCCTGCCACACAAGGATATTAAAACTAACTCTGCAATTGTTATTAAGTTTGTAAATCAAAAGTATGAAGATTGAAGTATTGAGACAATCTAAAAATCTTAAGGGTTCTGGAGTGTATGTCAATGAATACCTGACAAAGAAAAATGCTGAAATTGCCAGAAGCAGTTGAATCCTCAGGAAACAAAAAGAAAATTCAAGCTACATGGACAAGGAATGGAAAGGTTTTCATAAGGTTAAATGGTCTGCCTGAGCAAGCCAGGGTTGTCGTGATAAGGAATCAGAGATTTGGAAAAGTACAAATAACATGGTTATGACCTGGATGGGATGCAGTATGAAGTGGAAGTATTCATCACAGATAATAATTGATGTTCTCAACCAAATTAATTTTGGTTATATCATGAAGAGGAGCTTTGGATTTTTACATGCCAGTTAAGAACATTTTTGTAAATTTTGTTTTTCAGGAATATGACAGACTTACACCGTTTTCAAAGTACTGAAGAAACTGAGTGTGTTGATTTTACTGAAAAGGAAAATTTCTTTGTTTAAGAAAGCAGTAATAAGAAAGAATGTGAGAAATTAAACTTGTTAGAACCATCAGAATATAAATTATTTAATTTTGAAAACATTGATTTTGATGTAAATTTTTATTCTAATTACAAAAATAATTCTCAATATTATTCTGAGAATCAGTTTAATCATTTAAATCTGGAAGGTTTTTCTATATTACATTTAAACAGTAGAAATCTTTATACAAATTTTGTTCAAATTGATAACTATTTAAGAACATTAAATCATACATTTCAAGTAATAGCTATAAGTGAGACTTGGCTAACAAAAAGAATGATGATTTTGTGTTAGAAGGTTATGACTCTTAGTGTAAATTGAACAAACAAAAGGGGTGGTGGTGTGATGTTTTATGTACAAAAAGACTTTCAATGTAAGGTAATTGACAGTATAGTGGTTGATGATATTATGGAGAGTTTGACTATTGAAATTTATTTTACTAAATTTAAGAGTATAATTTTGAGTTGTATTTATAGAACACCTGATTCTTGTATTGGTCAGTTTATCAATACTGTAGCCAATATTTTTGGGAAAATATGTAATTATGTAAAATATGAAATTATATTTTGTTTGTGGTGACTTTAATATTGATTTATTAAAATGGAAGGAGCACCAATTAACAACAAAGTTTTGTAATTTAATGTTAAGTTTTGGACTTTGGCCTTGCATTGATAAACCTAGTAGGATAACTAAAGACTAAAGAAATATTATCACTTACTGATAATATTTTTTCAAATGTTCATGTTCAAGTAACAAGTGGATTGATTTTTAGTGACATAAGTGATCATCTTCCTATTTTTTTTATTTTACATAATACAAATGTAAAGGGTTCATCTGGTGTGAGTGAACCATCTTATAAATTGGTAAGATTAAGGACACCGGAAAAAATTGAGGCATTAAAGATTGATCTAATATATCAAAATTGGGACGAGGTATATACTGACGATCCAAATCAAGCATATGTGTTTTTAAATATATTTTTTCAATTATATAATAAACACTGTCCAATTAGGAAATGCTGGTTGAAAGATAAAAGTAAAGATAAGCCATGGATGACAAAAGGTCTGCAAAAGGCATGTAAAAAGAAAAACACACTTTATAAGAAGTTTTTACATAAGAGAACTAGTGAAAGTGAAGCAAAATATAAATTGTACAAGAATAAA
>VUQS01068324.1:0-10414 GCA_015108495.1 Heterochromis multidens
GGGTCTTGTTCACGAGTGGGGGGAGAAGGGAGCGGGAGATTGACAGACGGATCGGGGCTGCGGCTGCAGTGATGCGGACGCTGTACCGGTCCGTCGTGGTGAAGAGGGAGCTGAGCGTAAAGCGAAGCTCTCGATTTACCAGTCGATCTACGTCCCTACCCTCACCTATGGTCACAAGCTCTGGGTAGTGACCAAAAGAACGAGATTGCGGATACAAGCGGCAGAAATGAGCTTTCTCCGACGGGTGGCTGGCCTCTCCCTTAGAGATAGGGTGAGGAGCTCGGCCATCCGGGAGGGGCTCAGAGTAGAGCCGCTACTCCTCCACATCGAAAGGAGCCAGTTGAGGTGGTTCGGGCATCTGACGAGTATGCCTCCTGGGCACCTTCTGGGGGAGGTGTTCCGGGCATGTCCCACCGGGAGGAGGCCCCGGGGCAGGCCCAGGACACGCTGGAGAGATTATATCTCTCGGCTGGCCTGGGAACGCCTTGGTGTTCCCCCGGATAAGCTGGGCTTCTCTGCTTAGGCTGCTGCCCCTGCGACTCGGCCCCGGATAAGCGGAAGAAAATGGATGGATGGATGGAACTTCTCTACAGCATCTCGTTCTGTTAAACCCACCAATTTTGGAATCTTAGTGTCATATCAACAGACAAGATATAAACAAATTAAATTTATGGTTCAGCCCAGGTTGGTATTTTCCAAAAGACATGTTATTCACTCATTAATCATCTGTCAGCCATCATCTCTAATCAGGCTACCAGCCTGCAGCGTTAGTACACACTTTTTCTAATTAAACCCTTTTTTCTACTGTAATCAATGAAAGTGGCTCCAGAGGACGTGAGAGCAGTGTGTAAGTGGCATATATGTGCTACGGAGATCCACTAATCAAATGTTAAAAATAGACCATTCTTCTACTTTATCTTTTGCAGGAGCTACGTGTTGTCATTTTACAAAGAAGTAGTTCCTAAAGTGTTTATATATTTTTAAGCACATTACTACTACTAGTATAAACAAAGTGAGTCTAGCATCTGCAGTTACTTTGCTAGTACCAGTTGAAAGTTGCATGATAACTTTATACAGTCTAGTCTGTAGATGTTTGCTGCATAAACTCTGAAGAGATGAAATCTAATCAAAACTCCAATGATTTTTAAAATTTAATGAAATTGTTATCATACACTATTATTTTCACAAGTGTCCATGCACTGAGTGGTGCAAAAGCCCTGCACCATTTAATATTATATACACTCTGTATATGTAAATGAATCACCTCTGAAAGCTCATAAAATTTTGCATGTGTCAGAACTTGTGAAAAATGACATTTTATGGGTCTTGCACGTGGATGGCTTATATGGGTTCCATAGCACCAACAACAAAATTTTAAAAAGTAGCCCCAGTACTAAATTACAGCTTCATGTCTGAAAGTATTCAGTAGACACATGTAGCAAGACATACTTGGAGCCATTCCCTAACTTAAACAGGAAGTCGGCTATTTTAAATTCACTAAGTAATTTTATTGCCATTTTTACCATTTCCAGACTTCATACTTAAATAAACATCTACAGAATTATTCACAGTTTGTTTTATCTAAAGACCCTTTAATATTGAGTCACATCTACTGGCAAAAGGTACTAAGCCTTATTACACAAGCATCATCTGACTTTTACATGAAATTTACATTCTCTGTTTGACATATGGTATACAGCAGCATGACGGTGGGTGTTCTGATGGCACTGAGTGGAAACAAGAAGTGATATCTATCTCTTTGTGCGAAATCTTGCAAGATTCCACGCCTGAAGACATTCAAGCACGCCCTGACATACGCAAAAGTATCTTTATAGTATCTTTGACGTTTCCCTGCTTGATACTTCCCTCCTTCCTTCCTGCCTCAGAGTAGCTTTCTGTTACTTATGGTCACTTATATTTAGTGTATGCTGTATTTTTATTTAATAACAGGTATGCAGTTAAAGTGTTACATGTGTAAATGTAGAGCAGAATGTCCCGTGCTGATTAATCTCTAAAAATCTCCAAAGCTTTTCCATTCTGCTGTCCTTAACCACGCCCACCCATCTCTTCGTCGCTGTGGAGAAGCCAGTGTGGAAGGAGTCCTCAATCAGCTGGTCCTGGAGCACCTACAGCTTGCTCCTTTGCAGTGGGGTGAGTCTCTTTTGTGTGTGTGCTTGCATTTGTCTTCCTGCGAAATTAATGGTTGTGATCACATGCCACACCCACAACTGAATGTTTGTGAACTCAAGCTACTGAAAATGTGCAATATTATGGCTATAGCTTGGATTTTATTTTAGATCTATGAATCTGTTTGTCTTCCGGTTACAGTTACCTTGGTGGCTACATGACCATCTCTCACCTGTCAGTGCATAAACCTCCAGAATTGGTCTCAAGCCATGTTTTTTATTTGCATTTATAATGGGCTACAGGCTATTTTGGAGAAGTGTAGACAGCAGCTTGGGAAATGTGTGAATCACCGGGGACTCACAGAATTTGTAGGAGCACTTTTCAGTCTCACCATCTGTGATCATCCTCTAAAATCACTTTTGATTTACTGCCGGTGTTTGTTTTCTGAGATTCCTGGCCTCTCTTTGGGCCCTGCCAGCATTTTGATTAGTCAGCTGGGGCTGTCCTCCTTTTGCAAAGAGAAAGCAATCTGCGAAATGAAGCGACACAGCAGATCAAGCATGGAAATGTAAGAATCTGTTGAGACAGAAATGGGGGAATCAGGAGCAAATGCTTCAGTGGATTCACTCTTCTCTGGATATTTTGGCATTTGACATGCACTTCCATCAAATACTTTCCAGAGAAAAGCTGATATTCTGCTTCATGTGTGTATTCTAATTGCCGACATAACTGTTAGTCCCTCATGTCTTAATTTCTGCACAAGTAGTTATGCAGCTCAGACTTAGGCCTTTGCAAGGTGTGCTTGTTGTGAGCCAGATAATTTGCCTCAGCCCATTAGGATGCCTTTATCAGGGTTGCCAAGACTATCACAGGCTCAATTATGGGTATAGTTCAACGATTTCCCCAATGTCTAAAATCATTAGTCCAGTTGGAGGCTTGAAATACCTTTACTCTCCAAGCCTCACACTAGCAAAATTGCTGTAGGTGAATGCAACTTTAATTTCAAACGTTCTGATTGCACTTGTATTTAATCCCATGTTGTTTATGGACTAAACTCCTTGTTTTGTGTGTCTTGCTGTTGCTGTGACTATACAAAGGTAACTCGTTCAGGAAGTGATCGATGACCAAAGTGCCTAAATTAAACTCTCAACCCTTAAGTAACGTGCTATGTTAATGCTGTTTCAGTATTGTTAATATAGTATTATTCCAGACTTTCAATGCAAATATAATTTCATTGTCTGTTAGAAATGGCATGCAAAGATTATTACAGAGCTGATGTGAAATGGTTGCATGAGATTTGTGCTGTTTGGAAATCAAATGGTTTTCTTCTCATTAATAGTCTTGATGAGTGTATAACAAATACACATTGCATCTCAGGGCACTTCTCTGAAACATCTGCATATATTTTTAGCAAATTTAAAGGGTGTTAGCTGTCAATAATAAACATCTCAAAGTACTTAAGTGTGCCTAGGGAGTCATTAACTTCCCAGTGCCACCCCAATTCTGTTTTATGGCCTTTTCCAGTCAAGGGGAATAATATGTTTTTTCCCCCTCCTTCATATTACACTGAACAGTTTGTGTCGTTGATATAGGATTCTACGATTCCCACTTTGTCTCAGACAAGACAGAATTGTTTCTGCATCATAATTATATATGGCTTCTTCTTTCCTTTAACCTGCATTTGTGGCTGGCATGGTGAACTGTGTTCACAGACAGTGATTTCTGGAAGTGTTCCTGAGCCCATGCAGTGATTTCCATGACAGAATCATTCCTGTTTTTTAATGCAGTGCTGCTTGAGGGCCTAAAGATCACAGACATCCAATACTGATACATTTGAACTTTTCCATAATGATGTTCTTCTACAGTAATTAAATTATTTAGCTGTTAGGTATTGTGTTGTTTAAAGTACTCTTTGTTTTTAGTAGATTCTAAAATATATTTTACGATCTGCAGTGAAATAATTTTAAATCATTTGTAAAACTAATCCCCAGTCTTAAATGCTTATTTTGTCAAATCTTACTTATAATTAAAAAAATTAGATGAAAAATAATAACTTATTCAAGAAATGATGTTTTTGCCATTGTTTCTACTGTTGCAGGACAGGGTCAGTTTGATGCCGCAGCATTTTAGGGGGTTGGGAATGTTGGCTGTTTCAGTGTTAAACTGGTTATGAACTTCATTCACCCTGCAATTTATTACAGCTGGTGCCCTATTAGTTTATCATTAATACAACTCGTCCACAATTTAGTTATTATACTTTTTCATTTAACTGCAGTTGAATGCAGTTGACAACTTTTAACTGTGTATCCATGATTTTTGTTTTTATTTATAATTTTAGCTAGCTGTTACTACTGCTTATCCATTATCTTGACCTTAGAGTTTCATTTGTCCATACTTTTAAAGTTAAACTAATTAGTTAAACTTAAACTGCTAGCCTTACTTTTAATGAATAATTTCCAAATTTACTACTTATCCAGTATGTTGGGCCTAACCCTAACCCATATTTATTAGTTCATCCAACTATTCAGGTCGACACAATTCTTAAATTCAGTTGTGTTTTTTACCCCAAAAAAAGCTGATGGGATGGACCCCCAAGTTTGTGAATGCGATAACTCCAGAAGGAAGTCACCTAGGACTTTCAAATTGATACCATAGGTGCATCTACTAAAAATCTCAGACGAGGTCAAATCTCGGTGACCTCGACCTTAAGGTCAGAGGTCACGTTTTCTGAAAATCTTGTGAATGTGATAACTTCAGAATGAAGCGACATAGGATTTTCACATTCATACCATAGGTGCATCTACTAGTATTTTTTTTTTCTTTTCAGATCAGTTTAGGTAATCTGTCCACCTATCCTCAGGGCACTTCAGGGGTACCTCCTGGTACCCCTGAAGTGTACCCTTGGTCAAGTATCACTAGTCTAAGAAGCTTAACATGTAACCCATATTACCAACACTGTGGTTCAGCTAATGACAGAAATTTGTCATGTGTCACCAACTGTATATCATAATAGCTGTTCGTAGTGAAACACAATGTTAAAAAAAATCAACAGTGTGAGTGCTTTTTATTTATAGATACTTGGCCTTAAGCTGCCGTTAAGCTGGAGGAAGAGGCTTTGACATCTCTGTCTCTGCTCAGCCAACTGTGTGCATGGGAAACTTGATCCCTCTTCATGATTTGCTTCTATAGAAACCCTATGAATATTTGATCACACAGGTTCAAGGAAATGGAGAACATGGAAAGTGCCAGAATCTGTTTTATGGCTTCGTGTTTGTTTATTGTCTCATTATTATTATTGAATGGGGAGCAAACAGAGGCCATTAGTAAATGATTCTACCTCAGGGCAGAATCAGCCCCACAGTCCCATCAGCAGACTTGCAATAAAGTGAGATCATATATGATAAAATTCACTGCATAATTACAAATGAATAATGCAAGTATCTTTTTTAATTAGTGAAACATCATTTTGTTAGTGCTGAATTTCAATTTTGCTGAGGTTCAGAGAAATGGCTGTAATTCACTGAGTGGGCAAGAAATTAAAGCGGATTACTTTTATGTTTATGTGGTAAACCTTTTTTGAAGACAAAACAACAAGTGAAAACACATTTTACAATAAACACAAGGCTAGATTAGAAAGCTGCACACTTTATGATGTCTAAAAGCTCATTTATACTATTTTTTTCAGTATGTGGATAGCTTTGACAATTTTTTCCATGAGTTTGTTTGATTTCACAGAAGCTGTAATTCCTACCGTGCTGTCATTGTGTTTTTATTTGTTTAGGAGAAGTATGAATATAGTTCTGTGATTGCAGTATACCAGACATATTTACAACATAATTTAAGGGCAGGTGTTACAGACAAGGAAAAGCTTTATGATACATTATATCACAGCTTATGCCTAAAATAACTGCACTTGGCACTGATAGGAGTCTGGATTGATATGTTTCTCTTTGCCTGAGTTTGAGCACTAATTACAAAAAGATTTCGTCTGAGTTTCTATGCTTTTTATAGTCATTTAATTTTCAGCTCCAGCAGTCTATCAGTCTGTTACAGATCCTAAAAAACAAGTCCACTAAACTGTATACGTTGACCATGGATTTGGAAGCGCCGTTGAAAAAGGGAGACAGTTTTACAAACAGTCTAAATGTCAGCAGAGCAGCCTTGGAGCGTCTCAGCTATTGTTTTTCACAAGGCTGCTGGCTGACTGGTTTAATTATCTGTGACAAAATTTTATTGCACTCCCAAAACCTATAAGGAGTACTTGTCATCCTTAAAATTGGAGGGAGGACGTTTGATGCGGGGCTGTTAGATCAGATTTTTCAGAGGAAAGATTTTACCCAGCACAAAACACACGCCACACTTTTTTTTTTTTAAATCTCCTTTCTAATACAGTGTATAATAGACAGTACATGGCTGAAATGAGAAAGCAGGGAACTGAATTTGGTGTTACCAAAGAAGAAGAAGTGTATGTGAATGTGCCCAAATGTTTGACTCTCACAAATGAATGTAGATGACCACAGAGAATTATTTTGTCCCATTGTTGAACAAAAGCTTATCAAAATTCATTTCTCGATTTTAAAAGTATAGTAGTGAAATAATATTCTGTGGTGTTTTCTTTTAAATGAACAAAGCTACATTTGGATATGAAAACATTTAATGTGTGAGCTGTGGAGAAATAATATATATAGATGTTGCATATACAACATGTCTGATTTTTCTGAAACATAAAAATGCTCAGATAGGCTCCAGATCACCTGTGACCCAGAACTGGATAAGTGGAAGAAAATTAATGAATGGATGAATAAAAACATTCATATTTCCTGAAAGTAAAAGCAGTTGAACAGTTTATCATGTCCACAGTGGCTTTAACATGAAAGTAGCCCCTTCATTGGCCCTTCATAGTTACAGTGCCAGAGCAGGTGGTATCTTTTTGCACAGCTTGGCATTATGTAAAGCCTCATTGATTATAGCATCTCAGCTGTCAGTTTGATTAAAGGTAAGGTGGTGCACCTTGTGATAGGAGTCAGCTTAATGGAGTGTTGTTAAATAAACAGTGACCTGGCCAATCAAGACAGAGCTGTGTGAGGGTGTGACACCAGCTGGACAGGTTATGATACTGTACTGAGACAGAGCACCACGTCTCTCAGACAAGAAAGACCCTGACATTTTTAACAGATGATCTGTAACAGAAAATGGGAGTAGTTTACTGAGCTAATTTAGACTGCGCGTGACTTAAGTAAACAACTCTGTACTTAAAGTAACGCTATGATTGATGTATAGGACATAGCACATATTATATACATGTTAAGTCAGTTGCAAGCAGCAGAATATATGTAAAAAAGTCTTGTTTACTAAAAAATGCTTCATTGACAAATGATATCCTGTTACTGAATATTTTAAATATTAATTGATTAATAAAACTCAAGCTGCATTTAAGTAATTGTGGGTAGTTTATAATTTTCAGCATTCGATCTGTTGAGTGTCGTTACTATGCAGTGACATGGAAAACAGCGAGCCTGAATGCGGACTTTGTACCCATTCCTTCCCCCCCTCACTATGCCACCAGGAACCCATCTCAATGGAATACAAATGTGCCCATGAATGGAAAGACAAATGTTTAGTCTAGAAGAGAGATGGAAAGAGAAGGGGTGGGGGCCATGCCGTCAAAGGCGAAGAGATAATTTAATAAGACAGCACTTCTGAACTGACTCACTCTCCTTTTCTTTTCCCCCATCTTCATACCCTCCACACCCACAGACAGACATTTGGAGCAGTCACAGGCAGTGGCTTTTCAGCACACACAGGGGATGCCTCATGGAATAATATGTCTTTAAGCTATTGTCAGAAGCTCATCTGCCATACGTTCTGCAGGTTTGACAAATGATGCTGCCAAACAGCCCAGACTCACCTAACGCTGAAGTCCTGTTGTAGTGACGATGATTAGGGGCACTGACCTGAGAAAGAGGAAAGGAGTGAATGCATGCATGACTGAAATGAAAGAGAGGTGCTCTGACTGCACCTGTAGCTGTTAATATGTCACATCTGTGAGCACATCAATTTCAGGCTCCCCTGCGGTTTTCTGCACAGCAGTTATAAGGCCTGTGGGAGATGGCAGAAAGCCTTCTTCAGTCTGGCACAAGTTCCTAGAAATGCAAACACATCCACTGGGTGATGGACTCACCTATGTTTTTATTTCAGCTATAACTGAACCCTGTGTAATTCAGCGAACTCGTGCACCATGATTACGTTTAGATCATTGTTAAACAGGGCGCTTTTAGGCTTTTCTTAATTTTCTCTTGTGTATACATAAAATGGTGGCTGCTTGTATTAAACATGCCCCAAGTTTCAAATAACGAGTTCAGCCTATGTGTAAGTAATCTCTATGAACCGGAAGCTCAGAGTTCAGACTACTCTAAATACTCGGTTTTCACATTTTTTTTTAGTGTTGGCTCTGGATGATGTAATTAACAGCAGATTCACTTATATGGTTATCTTAGGCACACAGCTCTGGCTGTGAGCACAGAAGACCACACTACCTGCTATTTAAACCTTCTGTTCCTGAGGGGCTTGAAGGGAAAGGGAGGGGAGATTAAAGAGCTCGTCTCTGACAGTGAATGAACTGAGGGGCTGCACCGAGATCGAGTATAAGATAAATATGGATTATTTTGAACTTTCAGTCATGGAAAGCTACTCTATTAGACTCAAAGCATAAATATGTGGAGTTGGAAATAAGCATATCATGTCCCTTTTAATCAGAACTTTTTAATGCCTTTGCTTGAAAAGCAAGCTTTTTCCTTGTTTGTGTCCTAATCTGCATGCAAGAAAACAGAAATTTAGCATAAATTATTAATATAAAATACTACTTTGCAGTATTTAACCCTTACATCCTGTTATTTTTATATTATATATAGCAGTAAAAATACCCTAAATGTCATTCTTTTAGCCTGAAATTTGATGACTTTTCCTAAAGTGGTCCAAAATACACAAAAATCTAAATACATTAAAATTGTATCATTTTGCACAGGTGCTATAAATTATTTGTACACTGAGGCGGTTGACCCGTATCTGTTCAAATAGATTTTAGATCTACCAGTGTGGGTTAAATAAAAGAAGATGGTAGTTTTAAGGAATCTTGAAACTGTAATACCGTACATGCCATGTCTGTGTGTATTTTTTTATGGGACAGTGGTGACAAAGTTAAAGGGGTACCTTGACATTGTCACGAGAAATGTCTGTATTCCCACCACATTTGCTCCAGTTCTCACAGAGACAGGCACCTGCTGGTCTTTGAAGGATCATGGGAAATCTTAAAACAGTGAATTAGTACAACAGCATGGGAGTGGGCATATTTGGTGCACAAAAGGAATAGAAGTCCTCAGAGGGTACCTTAACAGATGGTGCCTTGACACAGGCACAATTTGAAATAGGGTGGCACGGTGGTGCAGTGGTTAGCACTGTTGCCCCACAGCAAGAAGGTTGTGGCTGGGCAACTCTGTATGGAGTTTGCATGCTCTCCCCTGGGTTTCTTCAGGTACAGTTGTGCTCATAAGTTTACATACTCCAGCAGAATTTGTGATTTTTTTTGTGGCTATTTTTCAGAGAATATGGATGATAATACAAAAACTTTTCTTTCACTCATGGTTAGTGGTTGATATGATTTAAACCACTGAAGCACAGTTCCTTTAATACCTACAGCACGTTCTAATCGCTGTATTAAAATATTATGGTCTACAGTATCGAATGCTCCACTGAGGTCTAGCAGGACAAGCACAGACATGAGTCGACTGTCAGAGGCCATAAGATCATTTGTGACCTTCACTAATGCTGTTTCTGTACTGTTGAACTGATGAATTACTGATGAATTCTGAATCCTGACTGAAACTCTTCAAATAAACCATTCCTCTGCAGATGATCAGTTAGCTGTTTCACAACTACTCGTTCATAGAATCAAAAGGAGGATTGCAAAAGGAGAAACCTTCTGTCCATTACAACAGGAATATATACATGAAACACTGGAAAATAATTACAGATATACAGTTGTGCTCATAAGTTTACATACCCTGGCAGAATTTATGATTTTTTTGGCCATTTTTCAGAGAATATGAACAACACAAAAACTTTTCTTTCACTCATGGTTAGTGGTTGGGTGAAGCCATTTATTATCAAACAATTGTGTTTGCCCTTTTTAAATCATAATGACAACAGAAACTATCCAAATGACCCTGATCAAAAGTTTACATACTAGTTCTTAATACTGTGTATTTCCTTCTTTAACATCAATGACAGC
>VUQS01068325.1:0-13205 GCA_015108495.1 Heterochromis multidens
CCTTTTAACAGGAAGAAACCTCCGACAGAACCAGGCTCAGGGAGGGGCAGCCATCTGCCACGACCGGTTGGGGGTGAGGGGAGGAAGACAGGACAAAAGACACACTGTGGAGGAGAGCCAGAGATTAATGATAACTCATGATTAAATGTAGAGTGGTGTAAAAACACATATAGAGTGAAAAGAGGTGAGAGAAGGAGAAACACTCATGGGAAGCCCCCAGCAGCCTAGGCCTATTGCAGCGTAACTAAGGGAGGATTCAGGGTCACCTGATCCAGCCCTAACTATAAGCTTTATCAAAAAGGAAAGTTTTAAGCCTAATCTTAAAAGTAGAGAGGGTGTCTGTCTCCCGAATCCAAACTGGGAGCTGGTTCCACAGAAGAGGGGCCTGAAAGCTGAAGGCTCTGCCTCCCATTCTACTTTTAAATATTTTAGGAATCACATGTAAGCCAGCAGTCTGAGAGCAAATGAATGCTCTGCTCTGTAGTTTTGTTAATATTTTACACAGAAATATTAAGCAAATCTTTTTTTATGTATATTTTAAGAACAATTAAAGACATGTATTAGACCAAGGGAGAAAAAGTGAAAGTAAAATTGTTTCTTTTTCTTTGCTTCTTGCACACTCTCCAGATAATATATCAAAAATAACTCTCTACTCTGAAACTGCTCCCATCATAATATTATTTAAGGGAAACTGAACATAATTTTGTGCATCAGAATTACATTTTTTCCTTATGTACCTGGACAATCATTGCACAACCTGGCTTCGTCTCACATGTGTCCTAACCATCATGCTGCAAGCCAATTAAATATAATAAGTCACTGATCACTTAATCAGTTGTTTTACATCTTGTTCCCTTTAAAGGTAAAATACCAAACATTTTGGTTAGATCCTCTTAAGCCTATTGTGTCTGCAGTTTTTGATATTGCAGATTCTGGGATCTTGCTAATCAAACCTTATTTTTAAGCAAATAAATTAAAAATTTATCAAAAAATCCAAAACATATTTGTTGAGAATGAAAATCAGTTATTGTAGCCTCAGTATTTTCTCTGCTGCTATATGACATAAAAATAAATAAATTCCATATTTTGGGTGTTACTTGAAAGCAGCATTAACTTGTTTCATCTTGAATCTATAATCTGAATTTACAAGTCAGTAACTCCATCTGTCAGATTAATGTAGCGTTGGAGTAAAAAGTCCAATAATGGAAGTATAGAAAGTGAGCTGTGTCTATAAACAGCAGCCAGTTTTTTTATGGAGTTCAGTTATTAACATTCTCTTTTTTAATCTGCCTCATAAAAAACTTTAAACTTTAAACATGGACTATATTACCCTGAAAGTGGAGTGGGTTTCATTATCCCTTATGGGAACTGTATATTAGAATTTATAATCAAAAGTGACTTTATACTGACCTTGTACACATAATATTCTTAGGACGTTTAAAAAGTTCCTGTAATATATCTTCAGGGACCAATAGCAGCAGTCTGTCGGGGGGATATCAAGACCCAGTACTTTCCTGGCATTCTTTCATCTACTGTGTTACTGCATTACAGCTGTAATATTTCACGTAACATTGAAATATTGATGGAGTAAATTTATGAGTAGCCAACATTGACTTTACAATGACCTTGTTAAAAATTTTAAAACAGTTTATCACGTATCTGTTTTGCTCACACGAAGATTATCAGTTTGTTTAATGTCTAAGGCAATCTCTTGCTTATTTCTCACGTGTTTTTTTTAATGTGTGGGAACACTTGAAATGCACAGTGAGCTTTTTATAAAGACAGGTTTCCACGGTTGGAAAAGGTCAGACTAAGAGTAGATTAGGAAAGCTTTTTGCCACTGAAGGAGTACGATGGAAAAAAAAGTGTGGGTGGTGAGAAACGTTTACCCTGAAAATGAAAGTTTGGTTTCAGTTATTACTCTCTGAACTTTTGAACCAAAGCTTCAACATAATGCCAACAAGCTGTGTGGCAAGCAATGAAAACATGTATTTTAAGCTCACAGCGCATACAGTAAAATTCTCATGGCTCTTCATGTTATTCATTCATTTTGGACAGTTTAGCTTTTAAACCTAAACAAGAGTGTTTTTAGAAAGGCAAAGCTAAACTCCAACAATAAATACCAAATTATAAGCTGCAGTCAGTATGTCATAGTTACCTTATACTCTAATTATTGCCACCTTTACAGTATGTAATGAAGCAGTTAGCTCACTCTGCCTATTCTGATTATAATTCTAGAAAGGCAGATATTGCAGTGTGTTTTTTCTTTGTTTATATTGAATAAAAGTGAGACAAATGATGGTATAGTTTTCAAATTTGTTCTTGTCTACAAATGCCTGGCAGGACATACTTGTTTATTACTTAAAGTATCAGATTTTCCCAGATGTCACTATATAGCTCAAAAATTTAACTAGATGTTTATTTCAAGAAAAGTATTTCTCGACCAAAATAAACAAAATCTTTCCTATTTTCCACACGCCTTGGTCATAATCTTTTCCCAAGTATGCTAGAAACTTTGAAAAAGGAATTACAGAGACTGAATGAGTTAAGTGAAATATGCCTGCCTTGCAGAGGCAGCAGCAAGATGCTGCAATCCTACCATATTATTCTACCAAACACCATCCATCATTGCTAATAGTTTCTCTTATGCCTCTTTAGCTGGAATTATCTGTGCTCGGTGATGAAGTGGAAGCTCTTGTGTGGGAACTCTGCCCAGACATACCACTTGTATCACCACTTTTTGGGTTTCAGTTTAATCTGTTTTGTGATTTGGCTTTGAATTAGAGCTTGATCGAACAAGCTATAAACGTAGGTGGAGACTGAGCCTTCAAATGTTTGGTGGAATGATCTCCAAAAAGAGGATGTTTGATATCATTTTCCTTAATTTTGGGAGACCATCTTGTTAAAATACAATATCCTTTCTACTGAATACAAAAATTTGGCTAATTTCCCTCAAATGGGAACCTTTATCACAGATTAATGATCCCTCAGAAACTTGTTAATTAAATGATACAAAACAAAATAGCCAAAAAAATGTTTTAATTTTTTTCTTTTTACTTAAAAAGTCAGATATCTGTATTTTTTATTTTGTCCAATCAAAGCGCAGAACAAAAATAATCCAGTTTACAGATTTGAAAAGCTGGAGCTGCAAAATGCTGAACTTTTTTTAGGTAATTAAACAACTCAAATGGTTATTGTGTTATCATAATGTTTATTAAACCAATCAGCTTCTATCAACTTAGACACAGTATAAACAAATTTGGAGGTAAAAAAACGACTAATCATAGATGTGCCTCGTGGGTAAACCTGAAAATCTTTTGTGCTATTTTGTGTATTCATGTGACTTTTTGAGAGCTTTATAATATTACATTTTGTTGATGTGTTGATATGTGACTGGTACACATCAGTCATGAACAAAATGGTACATTATACTGCTAATACATCGCATCACAGGTGTGTTTCAAAATAAAGTTTATTCACCTGAACATTTATTCATTTTTCAGCGTGCATTCATCATGTTATGTATGCAATAAGAGGATATTTCTTAGTAATGACTGACTGTCAGTTGCTTACTTTGTTTGTAGTCCGTGTGTGTGGTCTCATCAGTTGTTTATACATTCATTTATGTTCATGTGTTTTTACCGGTCACTGTGAGTTTTTGTTGTAAAGGCTCTTTTTGAGTCAGATTTCCCCCCGTGGGATTTCAACCACTGACTATGCCGAGATGTCTTTCTCTTTAATCATTAACCTGGATGTCACTAGTTCACCTGGTGTGACCATCACCATGGCAACGGTCATTAACTTTTCATTCATGCTGATTGGTTGGTTGGGTTGGGGCAGGCCTGCAGACCTGCTGAGGTGGTTTACTTTAACTGTGCTGTAAAACATGAGGACATGGACAGAGGCAGGTGTATGAGAGCTTTTATGCTGCAGAAGTGGAACAATGTGATTGCTCAGAAGTACGCTTCAGCTCTAGTGATAAATCTGATAAGATTAACCTTGAATTTCTAGGTGTTCTCTTAATATTTGTTCTAAATCCAGAGGTTAGTAGTTTAGATGTTCGCTTTTATGAAACTTTCACTGAATGTAGCAAAAAAGAACCTACCAAAAAGTTTGCATCAAATTTATTTTTAGCAGATTCATAATCTTGTTTCTATACTATGAAATAGTTAATGATTTTAATTAAAACGTTGCAGATAGAATGCGGTGCCATTTAAAGAAGTTAGGGAGGATATGTACATATTTCCTATTGAATGCAGCTCTAACCATTGACTGTATATAAAAGATATACCCACCATAAAGTCACCTATTGACCATATTTGGAGCAGAGGTGCTAAGTTATTGGCAAACACCAGCATTGGACACATTGGACACACATTTCTTTCCATGTGTCAAATGGAAAGAAACACATGTGTGCTAATAAGTAACCAACTAAAAATACACACAGAGCACCATATTATTTGTCAGATGATTCTAATAAAATGCTGCAGATGGCACTAACAGCACAATCAGGGTTGAAAGGTTCAATTCAGGGACTCTAATTGGCAGAGGTGAGGCCTAGGAGACAGCTGTCTCCTGGTGTTGGCACATCTGTCAGTCAAAGTAACCATGTCCCTAACTTTAAGTCTCACCATTATAACTATCCATAGAGGTCAAAAGCTTTTTTCTGTACCAGGCTGTAAACATGTTTATGTAAAGTTGGGTATTTGACACATCTTGGCGGCCAGCCTCAAGTGGCTATTTGAGGAACATCACTTGCATGTTGGCTTGAAGTTTGCAGCTTGGATTGCACCTGGTAATATGCTTTATGGTAATTATAACACTTAAGTTGTAATAAATCGGAACTATCCTTCAGTCAAATGTTTAGTTTTTTGATTTTTCTTAAAGTACAGCATGTTTAGCAGTTGTTAAACATATGTGGGATTGACTCATCCTGCAGTTGCCATTCAAGGAACTGCAGATCCATATTGTCTTTATTTTACAGTCCAGATTTTTTATTTTACAGTCCTGCTTTCATTTTTAAATCTACTAATGTTTTGTTTTGGGATGGTATTTTTCATGGAGGCTCCAAGAAGTTTTTATGCCAGAGAAATCTAGTAAATGTTTTGATATTTTCTACTGTACATGCTTAAAGACAGCCCATAGACAATACTGTCCACTATCTAATACCATTAAACAAAACCCTTGACTGAATTTTGCTGAGATTATGAAAATCCCCAAAAGTCTCACCTCTTCCTTCATGTGCAAAGCTGACAGTTAAAGTTTATTCACAAACGAAATGGTGACGTCATCATGTAGTGAAGTCTGGCTGGTGGTTCATTTAGTGTTTGCTTTAAGGACAGGCCTGAATGACTTTCCATTAATCAATATATCGAGTAGTCTGGAATGTTCTGGAATGAGTGCAGAAAGTGAAGGTGTGATGAAAAGCCTGTCACGCTCAATGCTGCCCTGCTTCTGCTTCATCCCTGCTTGCTACAGGCTGCTGTTTCTGGCTGTGTTGACTAATATCTCCCCCCGTTTTGCTTTTTTGTCACAGTGCAGGTGAAACTGCATCTGTTGTCAGCGTTTATCGCAGTGAAATGTGTCTGCTTGGCCCTGCAGGGTTTGTTGTGCTTCCTGCTCGCAATGATGCTTGGATTCACTAGAGTGCACCCAGTCAGTTTCTGGATATTTATGTCTTCCAACAGTTTCCACACTGCTGAGTAAATGTGTAGCCTTTTCTATCACTGAGCTGCAGTATCCTAAACATAATGGAAAGAAGAGAATCATCAGTCACATGTATGTTTGCTTAGTGTCTAGCAGTGGTTAACGGTCACATGTACCTGCAATATCACACAGCTTTCATACATGTGTGATCATATTTTCACAAATCGCAGAGGCAGTTTTGGTTCAGGTACAGTATAAGGAAGGCATCTGCTAAGCATACTCTATTTTGTTGAATATACGTACTTACCATACTTACCATTGTACTTACCATAAGGTATATTAGCAAGTGCTGTCCAAGCTGCAACCTTCAGGGCTGAAAAAATTAAGCCAAAGTGGAAGTACAGTTCCTTGAATGGCCGCTTGGAGGCTGGCTTCAAATATAGGTCAACCCCTTAGATTTCCATGTTAAAGCTACAGTAGATAACCTTTGGCCCTATAATGATTCTTAATGATATTGCAGCAGGCGCTGTCGCAAAGACACAAATGTTGCACCACATCGCATCATTTTACTGTTTTCCTTGTAATCTAGCATACACCATCAACACAGCACGTGGAGTAAGGCATATTTAAGAATTAAGAAATCTATCTAGTGATAGTGTAGTGACGCACCTCAACTAGAGGCATTGACTCCTTATTGCATACTGCTTTCTGATGCTCCTTATTTTATGATGAGGAGGTTGGAAAGGAGTATCCAGGAATGTGTTCTTTGTTTATATTAGCAGTCCTTCAATGATTCCTACTTCTTATGGTTGCCAAAATAATTTAAAAAAATTTATTTTTTTTCTTTTCCAGACAGATAATTCACAGGTTAATGTATTTGTGATTGTTTCTTGTTTATGTTTAGATCATTTTTGAGCTGCTACAGGTGGCCACCGATGGTTAGCAACTAACAGCTTACGTACATCAAGTAGAAATAATGCCAGCTAAAAGTCTGTATTAAAACCCATTAAATATTCAAGCGCTACCGCTATAGGATAGCACTGATTAAGTTATTTTTAACTCACCCATTTAAAATAAATTAAGGCTTACAGTCATGCATCATTAGAGCTGTAGCAACAGCTACCTGTCTGTGTGTATGTCCATCTTTTATATACAGTCTCTGGTGCAATCTAGCTGCATATGAGAATGATTTAAAGAGGATAGAGTTTAACGAGTGAAACTTTTCCAGTGTTTTTTAGAAAGATGTATTTATAACATGCAACAGTGTGCCTTCAGCTTTCCTGTGCACTAAGGGATTAGAATCAGCATTTCAGGTGTTGCTATTTTCTGTTTTACTTCTAAGTAAAGTCGTTTTGATTGTCAATCAAGCTTAACCAAAACCACAACAGAGGACTATAAGTGATTCGCTGTGACTGCATAAAAAAATGTCAATTTTTTTGTTTGTTGGAAAAATTTAAAATCCACATTCTGCACAGTGCACTCAGGACATAATGAAGGCAGTCACAGTGTAAGAGCTACAGTAAAGGAGAGCTTTGCTGCTTCATTCAACTAGACGGATCAATGCTGTGGCTTTGAACAGTCGGTGGAAGAGATGGATAGAGGTGGGTGAGGATGAAAAGGATAAAAGGATGAGGGAGGAGGTGACGGAGGGGGTTGTTTTATCACTGTAGGAGACAGAGGCGGGGATGACGAAGAAAGATGACTTCCAATTTAGGAAGGGGTGTTTGTGCAAACCTCCTAATTGAGAAATGAATTTCCCTGCTTTGCTGCAACAAAATAATAATAAAAAAAAGATCAAATGCTGTCTTTCCTTCCAAAAACCTTCTTTTTGTGTTTGTCTAAATTGTCAGGAGGCATGTTGTTGTGATTGATCATTTCTCTCAGAGCTGAAGCCCTAACAAATTGGGCTGTTGTCATCTGAAAAACAAAGAAAGCAAAGGAAGGCATAGTAGGCTACAGAACGCATGTTCCACTTACACACGTATAAACTGTAGGTAGACAACACACAGGCTGCCACTTAGGAAGCCCCTTTTTTATCAGCTATGGGAAAAACCTAAAAGTGAGTCAGCCTTTAGACAATCTAAAAATAACACTACAAAGACGAAAAGCTTTTAAAAGGCTGGGTCCTGCAGCCTCCACTTTTATCTGCTGTCCGGAGATGTAAACACTGCTGCACAGATAACATTGTGTGGTGGAAAACAGAACATTAGAGGAGAAGGTTGAAGGAAAATGCTGCAAGTCGTTTGTTGTTAAAGAGACAGAGGTCCAAAAATTACAGACAGTCAAAGAATGTTTTCATTTCGGAGTTTGACAAAGAACACTCTTCACTCAAATACATCAAGTGTCAGATTGATCTGATTTGAAATGGGGATAAACATGAATGTGCAATGTTTTTGAAGCATTTTAGTTGCTGCCATGTTGGTTGTTTTGTAGTCAGAAATGACCATATTTGAACAAGATGGTGGAGTGCTAAGTTATCAGCTAATGTTTGCAAGCTTGGCTAGTAAAGTGCACTTAAAGGTTGTATGGGTGCATCACTCAAATACCTGCCTATGAGTATAATAAAAAGTACCATCCATCCATCCATCTACAGATGCTAAATTTTATATCTTTTGGATGACAGAATTTTAGTTCCTCGTTTTCAAGCCAGTTAAGTGTCATGAAAATGGACGAAAATTCCCAAAGGTTTATATGGCAAATTAAACCAGTGTCTTTGGTTTTCAAGGTGAACACTCTCAGCATAATCTCTGGCCCCTTTCTTTCAGGAACAGCAGGTGTCTTATGTCTTATTAATAGACAGATGGCATTGTGGGAAATGTAGTGCCTCTTTTTTAAGTGGCCCTTCCAGGAAGCATTAAAGGCCACAGCCTGAGCGCTGCTCTTTGCTCACAGGGTGAAGCTGATTGAAATTTCGTTCCTCCCGTGTGGCCGGCTTGGCATCAGTCCACAGGGCGATGCTGCAACCTATTTCACACTCTGCTGCTAAGGAGTGAGGAAACCAGAGAGAAGAAACTTGGGGTGGCATCAAAAGTCTGAAAAGAACATGCAGAGTCATCTTCTTTATCGTCACCCTCTAACTGACTGGAGAAGCCTTTTACTTGGAAGTGAAATGGGAAAAATAAATCTTTATACTGGAGGTACAGTAAAGTTTGTGTGGAGATTTGCCTTGTGGTATTTCACATGTACAGTTTAGAATTTAACACATTTGTAATAATTATTAAAGAATCATCATCATTGTTAGTGTTTGTACTCTGTTTGACATATGATGGAATCCCAACTTAAGTATTATTTTTCTAAACATATATAAATAAACCTCAGCTTGTAAAGAAGGAGCTTTTAGAAACCAGTGAAGTTTGGATCAAATAAAAGGACAACAATAGAAATATAAATGATAAAATTATACAGTACTGAGCAGAACTATTGAGTAAGCCCTCATTTGTCTGTGTAGGTTCTCAGTCATCCAGGTCTTAAGAGCTTGAAAGAAGGCAACTGGACGTTTCACCTCTTATCCAAGAGGCTTCTTCAGTTCTAAAACCAAATGGTGGAGAGTCCCAGGTATTTAAACCTTGGTGGGGGTTGTCTCTTGAGAGGTGGTCGTTAACCCACTGTTGCTCATGCGAGTCATCACATGAGCCAAGGTGTGAAAAAAGGCGTGGGTCATTACCACAGGTTTTGGGTGAAACCACTGTGAGACCTTGCCCTAACCTATCATGTGTCCTATTGAGGTCACCTGATGTAAGGTGTGGATGGGGGTTGAGGCACCTGGGAAGGGATCTCAAGGCTGTATTGTATGTGGCTGACAGTTGGTGTCATAAGCCACCACCTCTGCTCAGTGATGGTTGTTCACAGTGGACATAGATGGCCTCCTTTACTCCTCTTTCAAACCATCTGTCTTCTCGGTCCAAAATGTGAACATTGGCATCCTCGAAAGAGTGACCTTTGACCTTTAGGTGCAGATGTACAGCTGAGTCTTACAAGACTTACAAAGCAGTCTTGTGAGTCTTACATCAGGTTACATCAGAGGTTAGGGTTAGGGTTAAGGTCTCACAGTGGTTTCACCCGAAACCTGTAGTGGTC
Source organism: Heterochromis multidens (assembly GCA_015108495.1). Lineage (NCBI taxonomy): Eukaryota > Metazoa > Chordata > Actinopteri > Cichliformes > Cichlidae > Heterochromis > Heterochromis multidens. The sequence goes on from VUQS01068325.1 coordinate 9,724, forward strand.
AATATTTGGTATAACCCCCTTTATTTGTCAACACAGCCTAGCCAAGCTTTCTTCTGATTTCTTTAAGTAGTCTTCAGGAATAGTTCTCCAGGCTTCTTGAAGGACATTCAAAGCTCTTCTTTGGATGTTGGCTGCCTTTTGTTCTGTTCCTTGTCAAGATGATCCCACACTGCTTCAATAATGTTGAGGTCCGCGCTCTGGGGAGGCCAGTCCATGTGTGTTTTTCTATCCAGGTATGCTTTTAGTACATTGGCAGTGTTTGGGAACATAGTCATGCTGAAAAATGAAGCTGTTGCCAATCAGGCATTTCCCAGATGGTATTGCATGGTGGACCAAAATCTGATGGTGCTTTTCTTTGCTCATAATTCCACCAATTTTCACAAGATCCCCAACACCACTGGATCAAACCTCAACAGAGCCTCCACCATGTTTTACAGATTGCTGTAGACAATCACTGTTGTACCTCTCTCCTGACCTCTGTACATATTGAGGATGATTTGAAGTTTGGATTTATCACTTCAGAAGACCTGGTGCCACTGATTTTCAGTCCAGATTTTCATTTCTCGTGTAATTTAGCATAGTCTCAGTCTTTCTCGCTGTTTCCCTTCCTTAAGAATGGCTTCTTGACAGCCACCCTTCCACTGAGGCCATTTCTGATAAGGCTTCAGTAAACAGTAGATGCATTAACTGAAGGGCCAGATGCATCCCCCACGCCCTGTGTCTTTTTCCTATTTCTTAAGGACATGACTTCCATATACTGTTCATCTGCTGTAGATAGTTTAGACCTGCCACTTCTTTTGTCCTCCACTTGTCCAGTATTCTCAAAATTTTAAGAACACAGTGCACACAATACAGTGTGAAAAGTGTAAAAGCAGCCAATGTCCAAAGAAAAACTTTGAAAGACCTTCAGAAAGCCTGGAGAACTATTGAGACCACTATAACAATTACAATTAAGTCTGACTCCTTGGAAGCAAAATAAATAGAAATGAGGGGTGGCTCAAGACCTTTGCACAATACTTTATATAATATAACAATCTAAAACATTAAGCTTCTAGTTTACTGCATAGACCATCACAATTTGAAACATGTGACGTCTACACTAATGAAAACAACAGCTACATAAAAATCAAACAGAAAAAACAAAACAAAAGCATTTTTCAAATAACTCTCATTTTGTAATCTGCTACTGGAAACAGTTGTTTATGCTACTGTATAAACTTAGACTGTTTACAGCATTTCGTTTTCAGACATTGTAATTCCCTTCTGGTTGTTAGTGTCTTTGTATCCGCTTACTTGCTTCCATATCTTTTTGCTCTTTTTATGCTTTTTATGTAGGAAGTGGTCCAAATGCTGCATGAACGTGTCTCAGCTGCCATAATGAAACTCAGGCTCTTTGTAAACAGCATTTCTGTGTTACATGTCTTGGCTTTTAACAAGGCTTCCTCTGCTGGAAACTGCTGTGATTTATTCATCTTTTTCCACCAAGATGTAAACAAATACAGCTGCGGGTGATTCTCCTTTTAATTACACAAAAAACAGCAACATAAAACATATCCAGCAAACAAGATTCAAGCTTATGGCAAATGACTTTGCTCCGATACGTCTTCATCGGACACAAACTGCATCCTGGGGAAAAAGAAATGAGGTTGCTATAAACTAAAGTGAGTTGTAACTCTAAAAGCTTGACAGTGAATGTGTTTTCAGTAATTTGTGAAAACTTTTGCATGGTCCTTGATTTATTTTGCAAGTTACAAAATAACAGCAAATAAGTTGTTATGTATTGCTTTTCTAAGTGAACTTTTGGCATCTAAATAGGTTTGTGTTAGTGAAAGTTATATTTCAGTTTCTTGTTTTAAACAAAGACACTGACTGTGTTGTTACAATGTAGTCTTGGAAAAACTGGGTTCTGGCTTTTAAGCTACTTTTAAATGTAGTCCCCACATTTATGGTATACAGCACAGTGCGTCTCCTTACATGCCATTTTTCGTTTGATAGATACAGTAACTTTAGTATCGCATATTTTGTATGTACTTGTCACATATTTTAGAAATTTGCTTTTTTCTGAAAATGAACTGGAAATATTAAAAAGTCAACTGGAGGTGGTTTAGAACCTTTGTTTCACTGGTTAGACGTTTTACTTTCGATAAAGCTACTTAATATATTATGTAGTGTGTTTATAGTGCGTAATATTATGTTAGCTTAATTAATGCTTAATGAGCTAGCTAGTTTGCTTAACAAAGTCAACATTTGTTGGCTAGAAAAATTTCTATAGATTTTATCTTATAAATCTGCCGGACAAATATAAGATTTTTAATCTTAAAACTAAAACTGATACTGATATTTGGTGATTTAGAAATCTGATATATCAGCCAATACCTTTTTCTTTCAGACTCATGAAACATAAGCAGATTTCCATAACATTTATTATGTGTAGTTATTGTTATTGTAGTCTTTAATAAGAGAATATAACAGTGCCGTTTAAAGACAATCTTGTTATAATGTTATAACAAGTCCTTGATTACTCATTTATCTCTGCCTAACTCCTCTCAGATCAGCTGGTTGTGTTGACAACAGGGAAGTTGCAGCGTGCCCTCTGGTGGACAGACTATGCAACATCACCATTCATAACATTGTTGAAGGGTGTTTCTCTCGTCTCTTCCTTACTTTTGTGTTGTTCATTTATCTGCTATTATAAATACCACTGCAATATAATTGTCAAATAGCTAATATAGGTTGGGCCCTAGTACTGCATACTTAAAACAAAAAGAATGATAATTGTTGCAAACATATGAGAAGCAGGGCTTTTTAAAAGTCCAAGTATGTAGCTTTCATATCTAAAGTATTTAGAATATTAAATACATTTTGGATGAAAAGTATAAATTACTTTGAACCATATTCATGGAAAGGTGACTAAATGGCCTATGAGCTGTGTGCGTGATGCTGTGGTGTGTAAAAAATAAAATGATCGGAGCAAAACTGCACCTGCTGTCCAGACAAAGAAAATAGAGCAAAATTGCAGGTGCTATTTCTGCCCTAAGGGCAACTGAAGCAAGTTTATAACGGAAACTCATCAGCTGGTGAAACCTGCGCAGTACGGTCTGTAGTTTAACTGCTGATTTCTGAGTTGAGTTTCTTAATGCCAAAAAGTGTTATGTAGTAGGAGTAGTGGTAAAATTTATTATAGCTGTAGACTATAAGATAGTTGTAGATTAAATGTAATAGCTGTGGCTGTAGCAGTAGTAATAGCAACATAAATTATTATGCTCAGTTACAGCCTGGTTAACCTCAATGACCTTTGGCTTTTGCACCAATCAGACATTCTCAGTTCTTCTCAGTAGAAGGCTTTTATTGTCAAGCTGCTTCAGGAAGTGCACTTAGTGCACATGGCTGGCACCTGTTTCTACAAAACAGATCCACTCAATCGTCTGCAGCACTTTTTTCTCTCTGTGATGCATTATGTTAAGGTTTCTTTTAACTATATA
>VUQS01068326.1:0-15049 GCA_015108495.1 Heterochromis multidens
TTTTACACCTCTCTGCATTTAATGAGCTATTATTAATCTCTGGCTCTCTTCCACAGCATGTCCTTCTCCCTTCACCCCCAACCGGTCGCGGCGGATGGCTGCCCCTCCCTGAGCCTGGTTCCGCCGGAGGTTTCTTCCTGTTAAAAGGGAGTTTTTCCTTCCCACTGTTGCCAAGTGCTTGCTCATAGGGGGTCGTTTGAGTGTTGGGGTTTCTCTGTATTATTGTTGGGTCTTTACCCTACAATATAAAGCGCCTTGAGGTGACTTTTGTTGTGATTTGGCGCTATATAAATAAAATTGAATTGATTTGAATTGAATTGGAGGAACTATTAAATTCACTATAGAAAATAGTACCTCACGTACTGTTAAACTATTTGATCAGAACAAAGGCAGAAACCTTTCAACTTAAACTAGAAATTTTGTGTATTTCATTAATGTTGGCCATTTTTTAGCTGAGTTACAACCTAATACAGAGCAGAGCGATAGGTCAAAGCTTGGCGTCGTGTGTGGCAGGTTGAAGGCTTTTCATCAAAGTGTTAAGAAAATTACTCCCTTCTGACTTAATAGCACTTAAATCAGGCATAGCTTTAATGGGACAAAAGTTACTCATTCAGACACCATGGCTTAACTTAATAAGCCAAAAAAATGATGTATTTTATAAAGTGTGCTTCTTTTCTGTTTCTTTCAGTCGGACAGTAACACAAGTTTCCTGCGAGCAGCAAGGGCAGGGAACATCGACAAGGTTTTGGAATATCTGAAAGGGGGCGTGGACATCAGTACCTGCAATCAGGTAAAAAATAGATGTTATTACACTAATCACAATACCAAGACACACATGCCTACTCTCACTCATACACTAAAGGCTGCATGATATGGACAAAGAATATATGTTGATGGAAATATGGAAAAATGACAGCACACAAAAATAGGACCTATGTCCACAAGTCTTTTGCCTCGGTGCATGGTGGGTGGCTTTTTTGGTGTTTTTACTTTTTATCCTACTAAAAACCAAAAAACAAAACAAGTTTTAACTTTAATAATAGAAATTAAAAGCTGTGGGCAGCTGCTGTCACCATCTTTCTGCAACAAAGTGTATATTTAATGAAGAAACTGTGCTTTTTTTATTGTTGTATGTTTTCATTGTTACTTCTGAATTGGTGTTTTTGATCCACTTAGCAGCAGCAAAACAAAACAAATGATGAATAGTTGCATTTAAAGCTAACATCTAGTCCTCTGTAAGTGAATGAAAAATGGTAGAACTAGCTTGAGCACAAAGCTACATTACCAAGTAGCTTCGGTGCTAAGCAAGTGGTTTTGTCTCTAAACATAATCATAATTTCAGCACTGCTAACATTCAGAGGGTAGAAACAAAAAAACTGTTTGATAGTTTAGTTGGAGGATTTGTTTGGTTAGTAATCAAGCAGGCAGAAAGCAGCATTCATATTGACTCTTGTGTTTTGTCATTTGAGTTCAGAATTCTAATAATGACTCACTTTACAGATCTGTTCTGGCTCTTAGGCCATAAATATTTACCTATTTACACATCCAGCAGTCACAGACATTATCAACAATAGCATCCATTCATAGTCACGTTTGGGTCATCAGAAAAATGAATAGTTTTAACATGATGTCACATTTCCTCTGCTTCCTGCCAGTTTTTACCATGTTTTTTTAGTCCAAATGTTGAATAGTTTTTCGCAGCACAAGACCACCTTTAAATAACTGGTCCACATAGATCACTAATTATAACAGCTGAGCAAACTTAAGATGATGGACATGATGTTCTCTTTGCAATAGGGTCGACTCAACTGGTTGCCAAGTGGTTGTATTCTGGTTATATTCTTATTAAAGAGCAAAGTTGCTGAGCTCTTATGCCATTTTGCAGTTAAACTGCCATTCCTGTAGCAACTACGTCACTTTTTGTGAAAGAATTTTTGAATATCTGTTTCAAATCTATGAGGTTCTGGCTGGATTCTGAATGTAAGTAGTTAATGTGAATTTTTGTTTATTGTGAATTTCTGTGTGTAGATGGCAACTGATTTGTGATTTTCACTGATTTATTACAATTAATCAGTATTATTATTGCTATATTAGTATATTATTATTACATACAGCATATAATTTGACCCCATTCAATCGCAAACTGATAGCAGACTGATTGCAGACTGATTGCAGACTGACTTCGTCTTATTGCCGTTTTATTGCTGTCTCCATGCACCAAAGTCACTGTAAAGATGGCGGCTGACTGCCAGTGGTCACAGACCTGGTCCCTTGTCTTCAAAGCAATCATTTCAAAGGCAGTGAGACTGCAAGTTCATTGCACACGGTTGTAATAATTGTGGTCCTGCCATGGTCTTCAATGACTCTTTTGGCTCTGCATACAGCTTTTAACCTTGAATAAGCACGTTAAATTTCGCCAACTGCTTCTTTATCAGGAAATCCTATTGTCAGTGGTGACTCCTATAAAGTGCCCTGTCACTACTGCCCTAGAAGACTAACTACAGTGTACTTGAAACTATTGATGTTACAGAGCTAGCTAGCATATTATCACTCATCTTTGCCTTAACAGAATGTATTGCCCTTCACCTCACAAATGGTAGCATTATTTACCCACCCAACCCAAATATAAAAAATACAGTTTAAAATCATACTGTACTATTGCACCCTTTCAACCTCCTGGCAGTATAATAAGGGGGGATTTCCAGAATATATCTGTTAACATTAGCAAGGTGGGGCACTTGTGGCCTCCATCATCATCTTCATTGTAAATGGAAGAAGTTTGGAACCACCAGGACTCCTCCTAGAGCTGGCCGCCCGGCCAATCAAAGCGATCAGGGTAGAAGGTCCTCAGTCAGGGAGGTGACCAAGAACCTGATGGTCACTCTGACAGAGCTCCAGCATTGCTTTGTGGAGAGAGGAGAAGCTTCCAGAAGGACAACCATTTCTGCAGCACTCCACCAATCAGACCTATATGGTAGAGTGGTCAGATGGAAGCCACTCCTCAGTAAAAGGTACATGACAGCCCACCTGGAGTTTGCCAAAAGGCACCCGAAGGACTCTTAGACCATGAGAAACAAAATTCTCTGGTCTGATGAAACAAAGACTGAACTCTTTGGCCTGAATGCCAAGCATTATGTCTGGAGGAAACCAGGCACCGCTAATCACCAGTCCAATACGATCCCTACAGTAAAGCATGGTAGTGGCAGCATCATGCTGTGGGAATGTTTTTCGGCAGCAGTAATGGGAGACTAGTCAGGCTCGAGGGAAAGATAAATGCAGCAAAGTACAGAGAAATCCTCGATGATAACCTGCTCTAGAGTGCTCTGGACCTTGGTCTGGGGCAAAGGTTCATCTTCCAACAGGACAATGACCGTAAACACACGAGAGAGATATAACAAAGGAATGCTTTCGGGACCACTGTGTGAATGTCCTTGAGTGGCCCAGCCACAGCCCAAACTTGAACTCGATTGAACATCTCTGGAAAGATCTGAAAATGGTTGTAAAGACTTGAGGCTGTAATTGCTGCCAAAGGTGCTTTAACAAAGTATTGAGCAATGGCTGTGAATACTTATGTACATGTTATATTTTTGTTTTTATGTTTAATAAATCTGTAAGAATTTCAAGCAAACTTTTTTTTCACTTTGTCATTATGGGGTATTGTGTGTAGAAGTTTGAGGTGAAAAATGAATTTAATCCATTTTGGAATAAGTCTGTCATGTCTAAGGTATTCTGGTGGACTCAAAATGCAGACTCGCAGATTCACAGTTCAGTGTGTTTATTTACAGTGAATGATTTAACACCAAATGAACAGAAAGATCTTGTAGTTAGTGAAAAGTAGAAGCTCCAAAACAGATAGAGCCACAACTTCCCAGTCATGGTCACAAGGAAGCTCCAATTTCACCAGATCCACAATCCTTCTTTCCATAAGATCACTCTCTCTCAAGATTACTCACACCCAGGGTCCAGATATCTCTGTGCAGAAGGGATCAGAATGTAAGTTGTGGTTTCACAAACCAAAGCAGACAAAAGTTCAAATACTGGAGAGCCAATTCCACTAACTGTTCTTAGTTAACAATCCGACGTTGAATGGATATCGTCCTCCAGCTTAAGTAGGGAACAGCTGATCACTCGATTGCTCACAGGTGAGGTAATCAGCCCAGGTGCAAAGTGCTGACAGGCGGGAGCTGGAGGGAGACCCACCTCTAAAACACAGGGTGTGGTTAATGCACACACAAACACAGTCAAATAGAGAGAGAGAGAGAGAAACGAGTGAGAGAAAGAGAGAGAGAGGAGCGGGTCGGCAAGGAGGACTGGAGGACCATGACAAAGGCTGTAACATGACAAATGTGGAACAAGTGAAGCCTTGTGAATACTTTCCGGATGCACTGCAACTTGTGCTCCAAAGTTTGGAAGAATAAGTTCAAATGGAGTTTAAGTAATGAAAAGGGCACTATGTCTAACATAAAGTATAGCAGATAGCCTGTTAAGGACAGAATTATTCTATGTAGCCCTATCCCAAATCATAAATTTTTGTAAACAGAGCTCAAGTGTAAATTATTTATTGTTTTGGTTGTGTGGTTTTATCATTCAACTGATATTTTTATTTATTTATTTTTTAATTATGATGTTCCCATGCTTTAAATACTTCTGATAGACAAATGAGCTACTGTAAACCTATGTAAAAGCCCACTCATGGAACCATTATATTAATAATAACTGGCCAGGCTAGGGTTTTGCTAGGTTTTGCTAGTCTTTTACCAGGCCTACGGTGCTTTTTCAAATTCATTCCATATTTAGTGGTGACTCAAACAAAATTCTGTCACGGATACAAATTTTGGTGACTGTTAAGTTATGTACAAGTGACATTGTGAATGTGACATGAAATAAATTTAACACATCATTTGCAGGGGGATGATGAAATGACCATAATGAATCGGAAAATCTAAAGAATTGGGATTCATAATAAATCTTTAAAAAAAAACACATAGATGTTAATAATCGCTGTATGTGTGACAATGTTTGTGCAAAGTTTCGTTCAGATTGGCCCACCTGTTAAGGAGGAGATAGGGTACATATATACATACATACGTTAATATCATAATAGTAATATTATTGTGTGATATTCAGGTTTTGCAGTCATGTGATTGCTAACTATGTACTGTTAACTTATCCACCAATTTGGAAACGGTTGAGTCAAGTGACACAGGCCTAAAGACTGTTCGGCAGCCAGTGGTGACAGTTACGAGGTGAAATTGGTAGTAAAAAAAATACACAGTGCTACACTGAAAACCTCCTTGTGATTGCTTTGGTCAGTAGAAGATTGGCACAGTCCCCCATTGTTTGCATGGAAGACACTAACTTGTCTGCAAACACTTGCCAACTATTCTCCAAGCAGTAGTGAAACTGTGAAAAATGGGACACAAAGCAGAAACAGAGACTTCCTTCAAAGCAAAAGTTGCACCTTTTGAAACATGTTGGCTGCAGTGCTGAGGCTTTTACTTTGAAGGTGAACGTTCTCTGTTTCTGGTTTGCGCTGGACATTTTCAGGTTTTACTACTGCTTGGCTAGTGTTGTGAGTGTTTGCAGACAAGCCTTCCACAACCGCAGCAATCTGATAGCTACCAAAAGCAATTGCAAGGAGGCTGTTATCGAAGTAGAAGAGTTAATCATGTACACAGTCTATGAATGGGTTAATATTCTGCGAGATGTTTCACTGCATAATCTATTTTAAACTGTAGGCTTCCATTGTTTGCAATTCATCTGCCAGAGCCAGTAGGCTGTATGCAATAAGTGGTCCCAAAAGCAGACCCAAAGAGAGGTTGCTAAGAGTTATGTAATTTTATTGTTAAGTCACAAAGGTAGGGGTTAGTGCTGGTGGAATGGGGGATACTTGTCCGAGGTTTCTCTAAGGTCCAGGGAGGGGTGTTTTCTGGAGGGGAGAGATAAGAATTATTCCTGATCTAAGGTGAATGTGAGTCTTAGATGAGTAGTGGGTGGATTGCGCTCACTTCGAGGATCCACAGGGGAACTTTCCAGAGGAGGGGATGGGCGGCGGCAGTGATCCGTGCGGAGGTAGGCGCTGACGGTGAGCAGGTAAGTGAATGTGGAGGAGGCGATCCAAATTGGTGGAGTACTGGATCAGCTGGTTTGTCAAGGGAAAGGAATGGAAGCAGAGGATCTTCAGTCGGCAGGGGTGACACTAGGAACAAGGGAAGAGACATAAGGACACAAATACTATGTAATGCAACAAAGCAGACCTTAGCCTCTTTACCACTGAGAAATAGCAGACTATGTGGCAGAGACTGGGAGGTACAGCTGATCCTTTATCCTGGCTCTGATGAGGAGAATAACGAACAGCTGTGCATGGCAGAAAAACAGGGAACCCAGAGCTCCACCCACCGGAAGGAGGATGCCTGCAGGCTGACAAGGAGAGAAGGAAAACCAAACCAGCGCCCACTATGACATCATCGCTGCAATCCAAGGTCTTCGTCTAGCCAAATGAGAGGGAAAACAATAATAAAAAAGATTTTTTTCTGTCCTTGATGATTGCTGCAGCCAACAGTGCAGCAGAATATATGTGTTGTAAAAAACAGCGATAATTCCCATATAAATGAATTACATGTATCAAGGTTGTGTCAACAGGTTGTATCACATCCTGACGTCATGCAGGAAACCTGAATATCGTATTTGATGTTGTACTTGATGTAGTATGTTATAGTATGTTATAAAAGCCCTTCTATTTGCAACATTTCCATCCTATTTATGTTAAGAGAGGCAGATAAAGAGGCCTGTATTTTTTATTCATTTATTTAATGTTTTCTTTTGTGATCTGTAAGTGATTTATTAGATTTCCAAATTGTTTTATTTGTTGTTTTAGATGTGCTTACCCTGGTACTTTCCTTCAATGACAAATAAATCACCCATGATTGGACTGGAACTCAGGACATTCCTTTGGGCTGAGCATAACAATGATTTTAAAAAAACATCTGAAAATACACAAACATGAGTGATATGCTTTGAGTGTGCAGAAAGAATGAACTATTAAAGTCTGAGGGTTGCATTGATTTATCACTGATGTATATTAGGTGCCACATGCACATTTACTGAGGTTACTACAAAAGGCACAAAAGACGACAGACGAATACCTCATGCCTGCATGCTTGTTTGCTCAGCAGGTATAGTATTGAATGAGAAAAGTCAATCCACTGGAGAGTAAATACAGAATGCCCGAGAGCTTTACTGCATTATATTGCCTGATCTTTTTTTTTTCTTTTTTTACATAAATAAAGATATTTTTACAATCAATGCAGAAAAGGTACAAATTGGTACATAAACATTCACCAAAATGCAGGCTATAAAGTGCCTGATGCTCGAAATATACCACGGGAGGACCTCTAATAAAACCTATGCCCATGTCTTCCCTTTGAGTTTTGTTTGCTCGTGTACAGTCACATTTATTTATCTTAAACACTTCAGGTTGCATGCATAAGATGAAAAAAAAAATCATTTTCCATTAAGTTATTTATTCATTTTGTGAACCCTCCTATTCTTTCTAACCCCAGAACACATGTCAGGTGCAAACATATTTGTTTTAAGCTGTGATAATAAATTATGGCACATTCTCTGGATTAATTTATGCTAATATAAAAAGATAATGTTTAACATAACCTATGAAATGCATAAAAATAAAATATATGTTTTTCTCTTATAACAAATACCGACTATGAAAAAAAGCTATCTATGATTCCTCTGTGGAATACGATGTATGACGGCTCAACACAAAAACACAAAAGTCAACACAGAAAACGGAAAATGTAGCTGTTACATAAACCTGTGAGATCAGTCCCCAGGTGCTGCAGATGTACAGACTGTCAAGTAGTTGTGGTCTACAAAACGATACTCATTTCTCTAAGTTTATAAGGAAATATTATCATCCCAGTGAGATGATGCTCTTTAGGTGTGCAGCTGTTGTGTGTGTAGCCAGGTATAACTGATGAGGTTCAGTATAAATGCTGCACTCCTGCTGAGTTCACAGGGCACTGCTCCAGTTTCAGGATCAAGATTGCACCACAACAGCTGAACATACTTCCTTTCCCTATAAATCTGTGAGTGTAAGCTTAATGGGATAGCATAGGCAGCAGACCTTAAATAGAGGTAACTAATTCCTTGGTTGTTCTTGGCCCACAATTCTGCTGAGGCATTTATAAAAGGGTGCACCTGCCAATACCCGAACAAACAAATGTATGGCTGGTATTTTGGTGACCATTTAGCGGACCTGAAAGCCCCAACTAATTATTGGTTGACAGTGTCATTTATTAGACCCTAACCCCCCCAGTTTATAGATAGTTGCATTAAAATGGTACACCATTGTGCTGGGTAGAACATTTACATTAGAGTGAACTGTAGTTTGTTTTAATTTATTTCCATTTACACCACCTTGGTGCCGTGAAATGCATGCTAAGAAATGCATGATAAGATGTGAACCTAACATCTTGGAACCAATGGTTATCTGGTGCTGTACATTAATAAAATGTGAATAATTATTTTTACTGAGTGGTATTTCTGTTATTTACTACAGAGGAGAGCAATGTTTACAGTAGAGTAAAAATAGGATGGCAGCCTTCTTGCGACTAGTAAAAATCAGTGGTTGAATTTTATGCTGTCAGAAACTGATTGCAAGTAGTACCAACTGGTCGCCCAGAGGTTGAGGGTGTTGCACACTCACACTGCACACTGCAATTTCACAAGTGTCCTAGTGTGAGACAACCTATCGCCAAACAATTGCTCTGTAACTCGGACTGACTACAATCACTCTTAGACAGATTGGTGAAGGTTTGCAAATTACTGCCCTCTAATTTATAAATGCAGACAGATTGCCAACACATTGCAATCAATCTGATTCAGTCTGCTCCACTGAGTGCAACTGTTCTGGAACACATCTCTTTGCAATAGGGGGCTCAGCTCAACTGACTGCCAACTGGTTGTATTCTGGTTATAGTCCTATATAAAAGCAAGATTGACCAGACCCCATTTCATTTTGCGGTTAAAGCACCATCCTGAAGCAACTACGTCACTATTTTTGTAGGAATTTCTGAATTTCTGTTTCAGATCTATGAGACTCTGGCCAGAATCTGAATGTAAATAGTTAATGTGAATTTCTGTTGAATGTGAAATTTTGTGTATGTAGACAGCAACATAAGTGATCTTTGCCTCTTTATCACAGTTAATCACCGTAATAAACAGGTTGCATGCAATTGTCAATTTGACCCCATTCAATTGCAAACTGATAGCAAACTGCTTATGTCTTATTGCCATTTTATCGCCATCTTGACGCACCAAAGTTTTTTGAAGACTGCAAATGACTGCAAGTGGTTGCAGACCTGGTCCCCATATTTGAAGCAACCTTTTCAAAGGCAACAAATTTGGAAGTTCATTCCACAAACTTGCAGTATTTTGGTCGTTTTGCAGTCTGCAACCACTGTTTCTTCTGGTATGACTCTAACTATTGACTAAATGCCTACTTTCAGAGTAGAGAGAGCTGTCCAACACGTCATACCAAAACCTCCCATAGGTGTTCAACAGCATTGATGTCTTAACTGTGAAAGCCATAGCAACTGATTCACATCATTTTCATACTAAACCCAGTGTTTCCTAGAGAATTAGACTGTATTTGTAGTGGGGACAAGAGGTACATACATGTGCACATTCTGGTTAGAATGACCCTCCAGCTCACAGCAGAGTTCCTGAGCAGAACAAGAACTGCTGTCGCTGCCAGCAGTCCTTGATGGTGGAAGTGGCAGCTGTCCAGTGGCGGGACATGAAGCTCTCTGGACATCAGCAGAATGACATCCATGATCTCCACAGAGATCGTTCACAGAACTTTCAAAATAAGAATGAGGGGATTTGTAACTGATGAAAATAAATTCATGGTATATTTGCTTGCAAAATATACTTGGGCAGCCATTAAAACAAAGCGTACATGCTGGAAACCCTGCACGTGCCCCCTTGTGCCCTATGGATGGAGACAGGGATTAGAAATGGTTTATCATAGAATAAAAGTGATCAGTCAACAACAGCTTTGTATTGATTTTCACTGACCCTTTCCTTTAACAGGACAAGTGGATTCAGAGCTACTGGAGGGTACTTTTCCCTCCTTTAATTTGTCACCCGTGCTTATGTATATAAATGTTTGCCACGGCTTACTTTCTGCATCACATAATACTTTCCCATTAGGTATCCCTCATACATCATTTCTGGCATTTCTAATCATAGAATGGAAAACTATGTTGTTATATATTCCAGTAATGTCATCTATTTCTGATCAAAATAAGTGCAGGTGTTTTTTTTTTAGCATTTCAAACAGTACATAATGATTTATTATTCAGAGATCCTGTGTTGAAATGGTAGATTGTGATGAGGGTTTGTCACTTAAAGAGGTTATGTTGCTGTTGACATGGAAGTAATCGATAAAGTGTTACATTTTTCATATTATAATGTAGCATAAAGACGTTTAAATTTTTCTGCTGGGTCTATTTTCTGTCTAAGCATGTTTCATATTCTGAAAGACTATTTATTTCCTTCAAGAACTAATGAAAATGCACCTAATTTACATTTTATTTTCCTGACATTTCAAAAGTGCAATTCAGATTCTCTTGACAGTTGGATGGAAACAGTAATAGAGTCACCAACTGAGGGCAGCGTGGAACGTACTGGCAGTTCAAAAGAACAATTAAACCTGTAACAAATTGGAAACGAGAAATGGGCACAAAAATGGGGAAGGAGGTGTATTTTATGATAAGTTGTTAAGCTTATAGTCAGCCTAAGACAGATGAATACATCTCACGGCTGTGAGGAAGATGGAAAAATGGAACATCAAAGCCCTGTAGGACTACCATATGTCACTACTAAAGACTCAATATTTGTGCAAGCAAAATGTGTTGTGAACTGAGAGGCACACTCGGTGTCCTGAGGAAATGAAGTTCCATGATAACTCAGAGGAGTCAATTAATCGTAGGGCCTTAGTTCAGGCAGAATGATGAGGTGGGGTTAAGTCCGCTGGGCCACTAATTAAAAAGAAGCAAAGCTCATCTCTGTCTCTGCAACACAATGGTATAGATGGATGCTTGCGCTTTCTAATGTGAATACGTGCACACACACACACACGCGCGCACACACTCACACACGCACACACCTCTACACAGATTCATGCAAAAGAGCACATAAACAAGACCTGGCACACATACACCCACACAAAATTGAATTCTTGTTAGATTGCAACATGGAAAGGCTGCTGTTGCACTGTGCTAAGCTTCCCAATTCAGGAGAATTATCCTCAGCCCTTGGTCTGAAATGCTCTACATGGGAAGTTAACAGCAATACTCACTCCTGCAAAATCTACATGATTATCCCAATCAAAGAGGTGATGGAGAGCCATGCTGATTTTGGCTAATCAACTCCATTAATGCCTAACATTAATTCAATGGCAGTGTAAAACACAGTTACATGACATTGAGAAAGCAATTATCAGCGAGACAATAATTTGGTTAATAAAGATCTCATTAACAATCATTATGCGACTTTGCTGATTCTTTTATCTCAAGGCAAGCAGGAGGGAAAGAAGACAGATGCCCTAAAATGCTGACAAAGACCTTATTTCATTCCTTTTGTTTGAGGGAAAAGACTGTATTAGAGATAGCCATGGTATTTCAGCCCTTTTATAATGTATCAGTTGTGTTCATTTTCTTCCAGGGTAATAAGGCTTAGAGAAGGACACTGGAAGAATGGCTCACCTCTTCCACTTCACCTCAATTTACCTTGTCCTCCACAAGCTCTGCCCCAGAGCGCTAGTGCTTTGATTTGCATTTATGCAGCTAAATAATGAAAGTGTGGGGTGTAGTACATCAGCAGTGCACCCAAGATTGCATTTAGGCAGGTGGGCTGAAATACAACCAGCCATCCTAATATGCTTGGTTAAACAGAATCCAAGCACAGTCCTGTCAGTCATGTGCTGGACTCAGCGGATGCTTAAAAAGGCATGTGTAGAATTTCAGACCACAGGAGGTTGTATTTAACAACATTATGCTGAGCAGATCCATGTTTGTATCTCATGTTCTTCTAATATACAAGGAAAGTATTGCAGGTGGATGCATTTAAAACACTTTTACTTATCAGCAATTTGTAGGGTGTGCAGAAATGATGCAACGTATCATAAAAGAGAAAGAAGGCTGCTGACTAACTAATAAACACACATCTCATGAATACTAGAATGCATATCTGCATATGGTACTAGAAAGCTAGCATTCGTAGTCCACTTGTAGTCTGAATCCTATTAATCAGTCATGTTTGAACAGACTTTGGTTGTATGCAACAGATTGGAGAGCTTTCATCGAAACACAGTTATG
Source organism: Heterochromis multidens (assembly GCA_015108495.1). Lineage (NCBI taxonomy): Eukaryota > Metazoa > Chordata > Actinopteri > Cichliformes > Cichlidae > Heterochromis > Heterochromis multidens. Next base: position 12,402 of record VUQS01068326.1, read on the forward strand.
AAACCATCAGCTATTTTCTGACATTTTTTTAATATTTATTGTACAATGACTGACAGACAGAAGAAGAAGAAGTCTTGACCTGGATACCTAGTAGGTACACCTGAAGAACTGAAAAATTTTGATTTAGACAAGCTGATGGGTTCCCAGGACACCAATAAACATAGTCATTAGCTTTTTAGATTACTACATGATGAAAAATTGGTTTTTGCAAATTTATTCAGTAAGTTTAGACGAAGTCGGCACAAAGTAACTTTTCACATGCTCAGAATGTATTTATATTTTATATTTAAAAATAAAAAGAGAGTGATGGAGGGGCTCTGCTAGTGCTAATGAAGTGCTTAAAATCTGATGCTGATGAATTATTTCCTTCTGCATACAGTATATACGGTTGAATGATTGAGTGAATCTCTTTTCATTTGCCATTATGTTCTCTCTCTCATCTCCTCTGCTCAAGGCAATACAAGAAACACTAAATAAAAAAATCTCAGCAGGATCTTGAATGTCCTGCTCAGTCAAACAGTCCAAGGAAACTCTCAATCAATCTTAAATCACAAGATTTATATGTTTGTGGGGCAGTCTGACAGTGGCTGAACTCATAGTGCAAAGGTTTTTTGAAGGTCAGTTGTAGCATAGATTTCAACCTGCAACTGAATACGTGAAATGGGTCAAACAATTCTGTCTTTTGTGGCAATAAGGTTGATTTGCACCCTTTAGATGAACTTTACCTAGAGCTTCACAGAATCCCACAGCACCATGCAACTGTAAAGGAGTTCACAGGTACAGAAACTGGTTTGGACCAAATGAGAAAGTGAAAAAAAGAACTGAAATGTCAACCAAGACACAGTGAACCAAAAGAACACATAAGCAAAATGAACATGTTACTGAAATTAGAAAAGGCAAAAGATGTCTCATCGTGTGCTGCTTCTGCTTTTTATTCCTCCTTAGGAAGGACAAAAGTCTCCTAATTTTTTGGCCTAATAATTCCATCCAGCACCACCACAGCCATGCAGAACACACCCACTTATACACACCACACTCTGAAGATAATTTAATTACCAGTGTCTTCAAGTATGAAAGAATAGAATTGGAGGTAGAGTCACCTGCTAGTTTTCAGGGACCGAAATACAGAGGAAGATAGAGGAAACATGAGAGTGGAGATAGACTAAGGGAAGCTATTATTCCCAGTACCCAGGAAGACACTTCATCTGAGCATCATCTGTGGTTTTCTCCTGGGGGCTATAACTGGTTGGCTAACAACAATGAGAACACATCTCTCTGGAATGGAAAGCCACTGCCTGGAAAAAAAAACCCCCAAAAACCCACAATCTTATCACACACCAGTCATTTTGTCATGTAACTAAAGTGCTCAGGGTATTGTGACACAAAGGGAAACGGGAAAGTAGTGTATCCTTTGTATAGTGCATTGTTGTTTGAGAGGTGAGAAAAGCCAGCATAATGCAACTTGAGTTAAAATGGCACTTGATCTTTCTGTGTACTGCTGAAAGAGACTATGAAGCAATTCATAAGCAGGAAATAGTTCTGATAATAAGATGTACAGTCAGAAACTGATTAAAGATACCAACTATTTGCCGCTAGCAGCTTTAAACTGAGGCTTTGCTACTTGTTTTTTTTTTTTTTAATTCTAAATTGGATGTATCTGGGTTTGGGGTTCAAAATGTGAGCAGTGATGCAGTGGTTAGCACGGCTGCCTCTCACCATGAAATTTCTGGTTTCCATCATTCTTTAGAAGTGGTGTTACTAAATTTAAAATTAAATTAAGAAAAGAAGAGTGCTATATAAATGCCAATCCATTACCTGGGGCTCTAGGAAATTGTAATGAGGACATTTTACTATTTTCTGACATTTTGTTAATGATATCTTGCTAAAAATTGGGGTTAATTTAATTAAGAAAACTATCAACAATTTAAAGAAATGGAAGTAATAGTAGTAACAAATAAATTGCTAATCTGTCTATCTAATATATTAATCTGTCCTGATCACGCATCAACAATTAGTCTCTGTTCTCCTTACTTTGGACCCTGCTATGGACAATTTCACTGCTGTCTCACGGCCACGTCTGAGCTGCTGCTCATGGTCAACTTAAACATTTTGATGGTGTCCAAACACCAGAGAACTTGTCTCTAAGTAAAAATGACCCATCAGTACTTTGATACACTGTGCAAAGGCATCAGGTGGATTGGAGACTTTTTACAGTGTAGGAACACTTTGGTGTGTCTTTTATTGACCTAAGAAAATATTTCTTCTGGTGCCTCCTCTTTACAAGTATGTGATGCACAAACATAGCGAGATCAGCTAATCACAGGTAATATACTTTTACTGTTCCTTTCATGGGTCTCTCCATGTTGCTTTTACAGTGTCTGTGTTGTGTCTGAAACCAACTAAATTTCACTGGGGCTAGGAGGGGATCTGTGTGAAGCAATCGATTTAAAATTGCCACTGAGCGAGAGAGTGCAATTGATGTCAACGCTACTCAGAAATGAGTTTTCTTGGCTTTCCGATTGAAATGACGTGGGACCATTGTGACTGGAGGCAAAGTGGATCCTGGCAAGGACTTATTATCTCGAGCTTCCCAGGCCAAACTAATGCCTTTCAGATTCAGAATCACTTCCATCTCCATTTTCCTACTT
>VUQS01068328.1:0-21780 GCA_015108495.1 Heterochromis multidens
AAAAGTTTGAAAACATGTACATAAGTATTCACAGCCTTTGCTCAATACTTTGTTGAAGCACCTTTGGCAGCAATTACAGCCTCAAGTCTTTTTGAGTATGATGCTACAAGCTTGGCACACCTAAACCTCTCAAGCTTCATCAGGTTGGATGGGGAGCATCGGTGCACAGCCATTTTAAGATCTCTCTAGAGATGTTCAATCGGGTTCAAGTCTGGGCTCTGGCTTGGCCACTCAAGGACATTCACAGAGTGGTCCTGAAGCCACTCCTTTGTTATCTTGGCCATGTGCTTAGGGTCGTTGTCCTGTTGGAAGATGAACCTTTGCACCAGTCTGAGGTCCAGAGCACTCTAGAGCAGGTTATCATCAAGAATGTCTCTGTACATTGCAGCATTCATCTTTCCCTCAACTCTGACTAGTCTCCCAGTTCCTGCTGCGGAAAAACATCCCCACAGCATGATGCTGCCACCGAAATGCTTCACTGTAGTGGTGGTATTTGCCAGGTGATGAGCAGTGCCTGGTTTCCTCCAGACATGACACTTGGCATTCAGGCCAAAGAGTTCAATCTTTGTTTCATCAGACCAGAGAATTTTGTTTCTCATGGTCTGAGAGTTTATCAGGTGCCTTTTGGCAAACTCCAGCTGGGCTGTCATGTGCCTTTTACTAAGGAGTATTTCTGTCTGGACACTCTACCATACAGGCCTGATTGGTGGAGTGCTACAGAAATGGTTGTCCTTCTGGAAGGTTCTCCTCTCTCCACAGAGCAACACTGGAGTTCTGTCAGAGTGACCATCGGGTTCTTGGCTACCTCCCTGACTAAGGCCCTTCTACCTCAATCGCTGAGATTGGCTGGGCGGACAGTTCTAGGAAGAGTCCTGGTGGTTCCAAACTTCTTCCATTTACGGATGATGGAAACATCTGACAGATGATCAGTGGAAACAGAATGCACCTGGGCTCAATTCTGAGTGTCATGGCAAAGGCTGTGAATACTTATGTACATGTTATATTTCTGTTTTTTATTTTTAATAAATGTGCAGGAATTACAAGCAAACTTTTTTCACTTTGTCATTATGGGGTATAGAATTTTTAAGGTAAAAAATGAATTTAATCCATTTTGGAATAAAGTTGTAACATGACAAAATGTGGAACAAATGAAGCTTTGTGAATACTTTTCGGATGCACTTTATACTTATAACGAACCAATATATTATTCAGTTTAAAGATGGCTCCTTCAGTAAAGTCTGTTTCATAAAAAATATGTGGGCACAGCTAATTTAGTTATGTGCTAATTTCTGTTCAGTACACAGTGTGTAACCTATTTGGCAGATTAATTTAAAAGAAAATTCCAGTGTTTTTTTAAATCAGGTCCCTTTTATTCCACAACTTTATGGGTCTAAATTAATAAAAGGGTTATCAAATGTTTGGAATGTGTCCAATATTGTGTGATATCGCCAAAACCAGCAACCTCAGAATGGCTCCAATGTAATCCCATAGGGGGATTGTCCATTTCAAAGTAAAAGTGTTTGTTTTTGCCACTGAAAGTTTCAGATTAATGAGACCAAGTGTCTGACAAACCTTAAGAAAAGGATCCCTAATATCATCTCACTGTGAAATCTCACAGGAGGTGAGTTATTTCAGAAAGAAAGCATCTTAAAAGTTAGAGAGATTTGGAGAGAGCTTTTCACCTATGACTCAAGTGATGTTACACAGTTGGATACAAACAGTGTAGCTTACTGTTATTAAAACTTAAAAAAAAAAAAAAAGCAGGGGTTCATGGTTCTACATTTCCAAATTGGGGAAACACCACAATGCACTACAATTTGCAAAGCCTTCGTCCGACTATCTTTGGGGGACAGGGAGTTGATGAAGTTGTGTGCTATCCTCTTGTTAAGTGATAACATATCAACACCATTTCCAGAAGAGTCTGCCTTAGCTGAAAATTCCAACTTTTTAATGTACGGTAGTGCTTTTTCTCTTGACGCGAGTCCTATTCAGCTGTCATTCTACCTCTGTGCTTCTATTTATTAGCGCTATTCTTTAAGCTAAGCTTTTAACAACTGATGGTATATATGACAGCCGGTGGGCCGGTGTAGCAGACACCAATATTACCAGTTCAGAAATGAATTCTTAGTGTTGTGAGGGGTGTCATCTAAGAGAGTTATGAGTTATGTATTTATGTGTCTATTTTCTGGTATATAAAGGCACTTGTCTCTACAGGTGCCGTACCGCACTGACTGACCTTCAATGTGTACTTTTTTAAAAAACAACTTATCCCTCACCCTTAATTTACTAACTTTGTGATGAATAAGGTACATCTTCTCTTATCTTTATCATATCTGTAGAAGAGACTGCCTGTGCTGCTGTGTTTATATTAGCCTAATAACACCTATATATATATTATATATATTTCAACAAGCCTAACATTATTAACCCTCCAAAACCTTGCTGGTATTTATTTTTTCAACTTTGTTTTCTATCCAAAACTATAGTGTTGTTGTTCTTTTTTGTGAAACAAAATGACTACTGCTAGTTGAACAACAGAAAAAACGCCCCATTATACCAAGGACCATCTTCTGATCAGAAATGCTATTCTAAATGTGGACAAACCTTCTGCAGATATCATCAGTACGTGCAAATGCATGTCAGTATACCATGAAAAACAATCACAGACACTTAGAACACCAATTTGAGCCTGTCAGTGGCAAAAACAAGCACTTGACGCAGGCAATTGCCTGGTGGAATTACTTTGCAGCTGTTTCACAGTTGCCAGTTGGAGCACTGTCACTCAATAGTGGACTGATACCAAACATTTTTGTCCCCATTAATAACGTAAACGAAAAAGATGATAAAATAAGGCTCGGATGCAGAAATACTGGAATTTCCCTTTAAGTGAACATCACGTCATGCACAGTGTGGAAAAGAATGATCTGTCAACTAATGAACATTACTTTCTTCTCCTGTCGTCATTTCTCAGGGGCCAAATGATTTGGTGCACACTGAAGTATTCACCAACATTCAGCAAATGTCCAAACTAACAATAAATCACAAAACAGCAGGGAGGGTGCGCCCAAGACCACTGAGTCAGCTCAAGAAACTTCATGATTTATGCTAGTTGGAGCCATCAATCTCTGTAATTCAGTTAGAAAAAACAGCAATAGCTTCCGAATCCACACCACAAGTCTTCCTTCAGTTCATAGGATCTAATGAAACTATCATTTGAGGTTTTGGTTTATGTTTCGTGGTCAAAGTTTTCACTGGCAAGATGCATTTCGCTGCACTGCACTACACAAATCCTTTTACTGCAGCGTGTGTTCTCTGGGGCTGAGAGACCATGCAGACAAATGCAGATGGAGGGTCACAATTTCCACATGTTCCACACCCTGTTTTATAAAGCCTCTCAAGCTGTTAAATAGTGAACTAGTCTCCTGCTCAAATATGACTTTAACTATTCATAGTACACGTATTTAGCCAGTATATACTGTTGACATTCATGTGTGGGCCTCCATGTGCTGCAGCAAAGCTTTTCTCCATCTCACCTTATCATCCAAATCTAACCACAGTGGTCACTCAGACCTGTTTTTGCGCATCCTGTCTCCCAGGCAGATAAATGAGTGTGATACGTTTTGACAGCTGGGGTTTCAAAATGGAGCCACTGGCTAAAAGAAGTGACATGATATAGACAACAAAGTCAAGTGAAGAGTCGGGAAAACAAGGGGGCCCTAAAGTGAGATCCAAAAACAGGACTTTCGCTGTCAATGTGTCAAAAGAAACTGATGCGACACATCAAAAAACACCTAGCCCAAACAGATAAAGATATGTTACATGAATACACAGAGAAGACACAGATTTGACTATACAGTACTGTGCAAAAGTCCTGAGTCACCTCTCATTTTATTATATTTTGCTTCCAAGGTACCAGACTTTCTTGTAATTTTTTAAACTGGTCTTGAGCAATAGTTCTCCAGGCTTCTGAAGGTCTTCAAAGTTTTTCTTCGGACATTGGTTGTGTATACACATAACAGACAACTTAGCAAAGAACCAATTTTAAATTGTATCTTTAAGCACTTTGTTACGAGCAGCCTGTCACAAAAACAGAATTTGTTCACGTTTATTTAGTTGAATCTATGAAAATGCCAAAAGACAGTTTGACAGGCATAAAGTATTAGTTTTGCATCAACAAGGTAATTCCCAAAGAGCTATTAGTCGAATACTTGGCATATCTCGGCAAGGTGTGCAGTGTGCCCTCGAAAACAGTTAAGGAAACTGGACGACAAAAGAAGAAGTGACAGGCTTAAAAAAAAAAGTCATGTCCTTAAGAAATAGGAAAAATATTTTCCAGCAAAGACCTGACACAGGACCTGAGACATGCAACTGGCACTTCAGTTGATCTGTCTACTGTTTACTGAATCCTCATCAGAAATGATTTCAGTGGAAGGGTAGCTGTCAAGAAACCATTCTTATGAAAGGAAACAGGGAGAAAAGGCGGAGGTATGCTAAATTACACAAGAACTGGACTGAAAATCAGTGGCAACAGGTCTGATGGAGTGATGAACCTAAATTTGAGATTCACCACTCCACTCAACAGTGAGTGTCTACAGCTATCTGTAAAACACAATGGAGGCTCTGTCGTGGTTTGGGGCTGCATTTCAGCCACTGGTGTTGGGGATCTTGTCAAAATTGATGGAATTATGAACTCAGAAAAGTACCATCAGATTTTGATCCACCATGCAGTACCATCTGGAAAGTGCCTGATTAGCAATGATCAGCATGACAATGATCCCAAACACAAAGTCAATGCAGTAAAAGCATACCTGCATAGAAAAACACACAATGGAACACTATCAGTCATGGATTGGCCTCCCCAGAGCCTGGACCTCAACATTACTGAAGCAGTGTGGGATCATCTTAACAAAGAATGGAAAAAAAGACAGCCAACATCTAAAGAAGAGCTTTGAATGTCCTTCAAGAAGCCTGGAGAACTATTCCTGAAGACTTAAAGAAATGACAAGAAAGCTGCCTAAGAGAGTTCAGGCTGTGTTTAAGAATGAAGGTAGTCATACCAAATATTGACTTTCAAGTTCATTAGAATTGTACAAACTCTATTTTTGCCATACATGTTGACTCCCTAGAAGTAAAAACAGTAACAGTATTTATTGTGCGTCTTTTAGGATGCTAGGTCCATCACATAGATTGATTGAGAACAAGACAAGCTAAATTCAGTTTGTTTGTGGAATCAACTCTTATAAGGTCAGTAATGATTAAATGACATGAAGGCACTTCAGGAATCACTTACATAAAAAAAAAATCTAGAGTGTGCTTCCTGTTATGGAATTTGAACTCATGGGGACAGAGCACCAAAAAAAGCAAGGAGTGTGCATAAACAGTAACTACGAGAACACAAAAGCATTATAAATTGCTTTTAACCAAACAAGCCCCAAAAAGTTCATTTGTCAGAGCAACACAAACTCACAAGTGGCACAAGGCTAAAGCTCTGCAAGACCCGACTGTAACAGTATTAGGTACCCAGGTAAAGGTTAAGGTCACACTGTGAGGAAATCCAAGACATCAATCTAATCCTTCCTGAATAAATGTAGGAATCCATGACCTCTACACTACACAAGAAAGTGCTTAAGCAAGAAGACAGAAGCACAAAAATCATTAATCGTTAAAGACTATAATAGCAAAGGGGTTGGGCCAGGGAAAGGACACGGAAAAGGGCAGCAGTTTTGATTAGAGAAATTGCAGATAAATAAATGATCAAGACCAAATCATTTTACTATCTTCTGCACTTCTTCAGTTTTCTTAAGCAGAAGGCAGTTGGGATTTCCAGAGCAGTTGGGGCTCATTATCTGTTGATAGAAGCAGCAGGTATCCAGCCAACAGAAGTATAGTTAAGGTGTAGAACAGCTGTATTCGATACAACTAGAAACATTAGCCTCCTATTCAGCTATGAAACCAACTGGTTCGTGACTAGGATGACAGGGATGCCTAATGTGACTTTCATTAACGATATGCTACAGGCCAGAGGCTGAAGCAGTCCAAGCCCAAATTGAAAAGTGCTGAAGCATAACTGTGTCGGATGCCCAGTTTCCTAGCCCCATAGTCTGACTGATTGAATTCCTGCCTCACCCACAGAAAGAATTCCTAAGCTTCCTTTTTTCCCATATCAAGTGGGCGGTTTGGCTGGTTGGTGTTCTAACTAACCTGCCGTGAACTGCCACTGTCATGTCAGCAGATATTACAGGAACAGTAGCCCAGGATAAAAGGAAATGGTTTCAAGTATCTTTTAACCCAAACTGCATGACACAACAGAAAAACATCTCTATCCATGTCCTAGAAAGATAACGAACTTTTAATTTAAGATATCAACATTAACACACACCTATGAGATATATAATGTTTTGCCTTTATATGATATGGAGGGAGAATAAATAGTCCAAATATGGGCCATTTGATAAATCTATGATTAAGCTATACATGGACTGAAGACAGAGGTTCTCAAAGTGGGTTACAGGAATTCCCACGTATCCAAACCAAAGCCAAAAACTCCTCAAAATAATTTACTATAAATCATAAAATTGTGCTGTGTTTTTAAACTGAGTATGTACAGAAAGGGACCATTTGCACCAATTGTGTTTTGATAACGCCCTTCCACATTTGTTTTGGGCTAACATCATGTCAATCTGTCATTAAATCACAATTAATCTTTAAGAACCATTCATGGTTCTGCATAGCTTGGCTTATTAGATAGCTAGCCAGCTGGTTAGCATGGAAAAATGCTTATGCGAGTCCAAAAAAAAAAACTACATCAGACCACATCCTTAAGTGATGCAAAGACAAAGCCATGTAAACCAGTATTAAGATTTTTAGGGGTTACTTGAAAGCTTTCACCCCTGTAAGATGGGCTGGTACTTACATAGCGCTTTTCTACTCTAGCTGAGCACTCAAAGTGCTTTCTTACTACAAGCCTCATTTACCCATTCACACACATTCATACAAGCGGTTTACTCTATGTGCTTTTAACCTAACATTCACATACACATGCTCCGATGGATGCATCAGGGGTAACTCTGGGTTCAGTATCTTGCCCAAGGAAACTTCGACATGCAGACTGGAGGAGCTGAGCATCGAACTACCAACCTTCTGATTGATAGACCTGCACTACAACCTGTGCAACCTCCTGAGCCATAGCCACTAAGAGGTCCCTGGCCCCAAAAAGTTTAAAAATCCCTTCTCAAGTTGACTGGATAAATACAACAAATACAAAGACGATATGAATACAGTATCAATTAAACATTTAATAGAATGACAATCTATTATTGTCATATAAAATTTTTTGGTGTTAATGTATGTCTCAGATTTGCACCCTCAGTTATCACTACTGCCCCTTCATTCCAGAAACTAGTTAAACTACTTGCTAAGTTCTGTAGCTTTTCACACATCAGCTTTTGGGTGGAGTAAAAGGTCACAAAGTCGAGGTACGAAGACATAGTGTGATGCACTCCAGCACGGTGTTGAAGAGCTAAATAAAACACCCTGCATACATGCAATGACAGGGATGATCTGAGGTGTCAGGCTGTAGGGGAGAACTGTAGCTGCTAATTAGAGGTAGATTCTAATATAAAAGACTCTCCAGCATGGAGGGTCTTGTTAGCTAACAGGCAAATCTGAGTTCTCCAGCTGAGGGGTTGGCTGGCTGCTGCAGAGCAGTCTTCCTTCACTGACATCGATAGGGGCTCCACAGGAGGGTTAGGAAACAATGGTGTTGACAAGCAGTATCAGGCCTAGCAGCATGAAGGCAGGGCCAAACGATTCCATTTCCCAGCCAATTCCATTATCAGGACACACAGACTTTACTAATGCCTGAAAACAAACAATACACGAGCATCCTTCTAATTAAGCCCCTGAGTACCACTGCTTAGTGCACCGGCATATCTGTGTTGGATGCCTGCGAACAGCCTGATTGGATTCATCAGCACTTTTAATGTGCTCCTGTTTCCTCCCATAGGCCTCTAAAAGACTACTGGCTGAATTCAATGGCCCATCCAATACACTGCATGTTTAAAGTCCTGAGAGGCAGATTGGGGTATTGAGGCTGTCAGTTATTTCTTCAGGAGTAAACAATCTGACAACAGCCCATGTTGATGACAATGCAGACTAGGGACAAACAAGTATGTCAAAAATGATTCTCTCTACATATTGTCATGCAAATATTGTGATTATGATTTTTTTCATTACATTCAGTTTTAGTAAACAAATATACAGTGTATTTGTTTTTGAAAAAAAAAACAAAACCTGACCTTGAAATGAACTCCAAACATGATTTTGTTATTTATATATCGAGCATGATGCATATGTTAGAAAACCCAGTCTTTTCCAGTAGAAAAGCTGCAAAAGACTGGCTAGATTTGCATATGATGACCTACGAGATACAATGCTGGTGAAAATTATCAATAATAATAACAATAAAAACAATAATAATAATAACAATAATAATTATAAGAAAAAATCTTAATAACACTATAATGATTCCAGCGTATGTATGTCTGTATGTTTGTTCCAAAACTCCTCCTAGATGACTGCTTCAATCTTGATGAAACTTGGCCTATAAACTACAGGGTATCAAGATTGGTAACATCTATATGGTGGTTGATTAAAAATATATACTTCAAATAAAAAGTACTGTTTCTTTTTCTGTGTATTTGTTTATATAAACTTTGCGATTGAGGCCGGTTCGTGAACGTGTGCCGTTTTTACGCACATAAATCAAACCTAACGTTTGCACGTTCATATGCACGTTACACGTATGTTTTAACGGTCACCAGAGGGTTTAAATTTTAACAACTGGCAAGTTTTATTGCCTGTCTGGTGCGCCTTTACCATTCTACACCATTAACTGAGGGTGAAAGACTATCACAACAGGTGGCAGAAAGAGGGGAATCTTTCCGGACATTTGCATGCTACGTCCAAAGGACCACGATCGACAGAAAAGTCCGCAAGTAGTGAGTGAGTGAGGCCGTTCATTCCAAGTATTGCATTGCCTTTTCGGTCACTTTCATCTTAATTTCTATGTTTATAATTAAAAGCCCCTATTATTGAGATTAACATGGGAGTTAGTGTCTGACCCGTAGCAAAATGTTGAAAGTTGTGACCTTTCCTCTTTTCGTGACCGTGGACGTGTAGTTTTAAACACTGCTCAAAATCATATTTAGTGGTAATTTAGTAGTAATTAAGCTATTTAGCTTATGATTTATAGGTAGATCAACATTTACAAAAATCAGAAAAGATTTATATAACTAATTGTTAGCAATTAAATATGTTTTCTTTTCTCAACTGGAACTGTACCAAGTTTGATGTAGACCTGGCAAAAACCGCCCGTAGGGTGGGGTTTTGTTATTAATAATGTTATGAATAATGCAAAATAACCATCATAAACACATTCAGAGTGAGTGTGCTTTGATACCTAAAGTTTGATTTAAATGGACCAAAATAAAGACAGTAATATTAATTAATAATATTATTTATATTATTATTAATAATTGCAATGAAAATTTCCATCAATTGGACCTTGTACAGACACAGGTAACACTTTACTAAACCTCATGTAATATCTCTGTAGGTGCTCATAACTGATTATGAGGATAATTAGTAAAAATCTCCAATTACTCAAATATTTGCATAACTGTATGTAGCTTCATGTTCTTCACAGCCACAATATGGGTTTTATAATAACTTAGTTTTTGAATCCAAATGCTCAAATTATGCATTTCCTGTCATAAAACTGTTGGGCCTACTTGCTTTTCACAGATAAGACATTGATGACTGACAAAATAATTCAGCTTGCATAACTCAAATAAATTATGCATACTGCTAAATAACCTTTCACTCATTAGTGTTCCTGTGCAAATGTGAACAGATTAATAGAAGAAAAAGTCCACAATTCTGTGTAAATGACCATGATCATTATGAAAAACTGTCAATATTATCTGCCATTAAGAGATATAGCTATTAAATCGATCCTCTCAGGCCAAAATATGTGAAAATTGAATATTATTAAATCTGAAGAATAACTTAATACAGCTGCATAAGAAACAAGACACAACAAAGTCAGACTGACATAATTCTTCCACACTAGAGACTGAGAAATGGATTCAGTTAAGTCCTGCTTTTATTGCATTCTCAAAAGGTTTAAAATTTGAGAAACATTCTAAAGAGGCTCTGTGTTTTTCAAAAGATAAAGATGTTAATGACCAAAGGCAGAGGAAGAGTGAAGGGGCAAGAAAGAGAGATAAACAGAGTGAGAGACTTTACCTAAACATGGTCATTTAGTGAATGGCTTTAAAGAGACGTGGAAGCACAATATCCTGAGGTGATCAAAATTAATTAAATGTAGCATAGCAACACACATTCATATTATCCACACTTTAAAAAAAAGAGGCACATTAATGAAGTGAAAATTAAGAACTCTTCTTGCTTTTATTTTCAAGATAACGGTTCTATTTGACTCATCAAATGAAGTGTGTTAGAGTAATACAAAGCAAATGGTAAGTGTTCTGCACTTTTCCCACCTAAGTGGTATTTCTAAGTACTTCTCAGAATACCACTAAGGTGGGTTTCTCATTCACTCATTCACACACACCAATGGCAACTTTGTGGAGCAACTTTGACTTCAGTGCCTTGTCCAAAGACACTTCCCTCAAAGCAGTGAGGTGTCATATCTGGCCTGCTTGTAATACTTTCCTTTTTTTTTTTTTTTTGTAAGTAAATTGTGCACCTCCGTGAGGGTTGTCTGCTCAAGAGTTTAACTGACAGAAGCTTATTTTTGTGTGTTACATGTAGCGATAAATGGTAAATGGACTGGTTCTTCTATAGCGCTTTTCTACTCTACTTAAACACTCAAAGCACTTCATACAACATGTTTCATTCACCCATATACACACACATTCATACAAGCACTTTTTTCTATGCGCTTTCTATCTAACATTCACACACATTCACACTCTGATGGACGCATCAGTTCAGTATCTTGGCCAAGAATACTTGGAGCAGCCAGGGATTGAAACACCAACCTTCCGATTAGTAAATGACCCGCCCTACCTCCTGAGCCACAGCCATCCAGAAATGTTGCAATTTTCTTGGCAAATTCTGATTTTTTTTTCCCCAAATGTGACTTGCCAATTCCGATTTCAGGAGCAGGACATCAACCCTTTTCTCTTTTATTTTCTTTTTTTTTTTTTTTTTTTTAAATGTCCATGTTCAGCTGGGTGAAGGTGATTTAAATGCCTGATTAGGTTGGTTGTTACAAATGTTTTTTATGGTGGTCCCCCCTTGGTTTACTTTGGCGAACTTTGTGTCGTCACTCACAGTGAGGAACTTCCTTGCTAATGGCGTTAGCATGTGGCTGTGAGTGTGTGTGTGACTATTTGCCCGAGTTGTTGTGTGCATGTTGCAAATGCTTGAAACGGACCATCTCATAATCGGACACACGAGAGGCTGACCTACTGGTCCAGGCCAAGTACGCTGGAAAATCGGCCACTTCCGGTCCCTGGCTGGTCAACCGCTGCATCTCTAGTAGAGCTAGGTGATAAAATGATAAAAATAATTGTTGTGCAAAAACTTTCTTTGATAGAAATATAAAACATGGTCAATATAAAGTCGATAGACCTCATTCCATTCATGTTTTGACAGACAACACGAAAGGCCAGTGACAATGAGAATGGGAATAGCCAATGTGACATCATCAATTGAAGGGGTAAATTAGCTACAGAGCCTCTTGGCGTCTGCCTAAAGTGGCCCTCCCACGCTGCACAATTCTGGGCTAGCTTCATTTTTCTTCGACAGAGGTTGCTGCTTGATTATGTCTGGGATATTAGCCAGTCTGCATGGATGAAAATTGTAATTTAACAATTCATTAACACTCCTTTAAAACAAGACACTCAACGTTTGGTTTAATGTTGACACATGGTCAAAATTGTTCACAAATTAGTTTTAACATCCGACTATTTGTGTATGGCCCGGAGAGCCTGAGAATCATTGGAGCTGCAAAGTAAAGACCTTCATCATTCATTTAAAGCCAAGTTATTGTAAGTACTATTGACCCACATCAAGTAGTTCAACTTCTGCAATTTTTCTAAAGTACAGTGAAGCGGCTTCCACTTCTGAACGTTCATTTCCTCAAGGTTCGTCCTCAAGTTCAACGACCCTCTCCAGTACATTGCTGCAAACAGGGCCGAGAAGAGAAGTGCACTGTGTGAGTCATTTGGAGTGTGGCTATTATTCAGCGGAAGTACACACCACTATGAGCCAACAAACTGATTGGATTTGCTTTACTAAAACTGTGTATAATTGCCAACAACATTCCCTTAAGGAACAGTGAAGGTTTAGGTTGAAATGATCCACTCACAAAGATCCATACTGAAAACATGACAGGATGAACAAGGTTTTCTGAAAGGCTACAGGGCAATCAAAGAGAAATACAGTATGTGGAAAGAATAAATCTTTGGAGAATAACAGCATATTTTTGATCCATTAAACCCTTTTTTCCTCTCAAGCTTTCACTTTCTCTCCATTTAGTTGACAACTGTTACTGCCCTGATTATGCTAAAAACCCAGTAAGTTGGAAATCTAACTGCCCATATTTGAATGAGGTGTGAATTTTGTAAATCTGCTGGTAATGACAAAATTGAGTATCCCCCCATCCCATCACACACAGATTATAAAACCTTTCACACAGGAATGTGGATTGAAAGCCAGACCATGTCAAGGCTTGTGGTTTACTTGGTTTCACTGTTTACAGGGGTACCTGGACTGAGCCCTCTGCATATGCTGGAATATACTGAGAAAACACCGCCAACTGCTTCTCTTAAGAAACTCAGGAGAAATATAAACAATTTCACTAACAAAGTTGCATATATGAGATTGGATTTTAGTTTTGGGTTGGTGACCCCAAGTTAAATGCATCCCATATGTGACATACATATTAAATTCAATGCCTTAATAACTTTTAGTATACCTATTGACTCTTACAAGGTGCCTGTAGACTGCATGCAGAGGGGAATGTGGATGCGCTTGTGCCGTGTCAGATACTGCATAGGTTAGAGTGATTATGTTAAAGGTCAGGGTCTTTTTGCACCTTGGTGGAATGTGATAACACAAATTTCCTACAAGTCTACATTGGCCTTACCAGTGCTGTGCATTCCTCCTACAAACAACGGGAAAAGAGCAAAAAGTACAGAAAGTGAGTAGGAAGAACAAAGCTTCTATTCTGTACTCATGGCAGTGTGTGTACAGCTGAAAGCAACACAAAAAGCAGAAACATTTTAGATTGATTTGATATATTTTCACAAGGTATACAATCATAAAGACTGTGGAGTATGCTGTGTGCTGTCTGAATGTGTTGAAGGTCTCCTCCTCCACATAAACACGGCACACTTTATCTAAACATCTCTCTGTCTGAGTAGAGCTAGAAGGGATCAGGTCGGTCCTTCCTCTCTCCCTGCTCTTCCTCACTTCACTAGGGGAGAGATAGTGTAGATAAAAGAGGGTGTTTAAGCTTCTGCCACTTGTGGAGAGGTCTCATCTCCAGCCTCAGGTGGTGTTCCAGCACACAGCTAAGATTGAAGGCGAATCACAGACACCGCTCGAGGCCAAGCTGCTTTCTACAGCAGTACTGGTGTTATACATTTCTATGTGCACAGGCACACAGGAAGGCGGAGAGAAATAGAAAGAGAGATAAAGAGGGTTGGCAGTAAACAGAGAGAAGACGAGGAGTAGGAGTTTAAGGAGGAGGAGGGTGGAGAGGACAATATCGGTATCCATCGTAACAGAGAACGCTGCTGCTTCATGGGATGCCTCCTGAGAGGGTGAGATGTGACACACCGCCTGCGAGCAGCAAAGAGCAGGGCATCGTAAAGAAACAAGGCTGATGAAAAACACACAGGCAACAGGCTAACTCCCTCGCATTCATCAAGAGGTTCAGATTTGATTTCAAGCCAAGCACAAGTCTCTATTCCTTCCTTACTCGTTTCCTTCCTTCCAGACAGACACACAGACAGATAGAGTCTATCTCTTCATTCCCGGACTAACATCCTGCTGGCCTCTGTGCTCTCTACAAATCTCTGACAGAAAAAAAATGGTGCCAGGAGTAATTCCATTGCTCATTATTCTTCATTACAGAAGAGAAAAGCACCCACGGCTAGATCATATTTGCTGTTAACTAAAGTTTCGGAGACAATTAGCTCAGGTTGTTAAAATTAATCATTGTTACAGCCATAATCTCGGAGGCTGGCAAAAGCCCCGGCATTTATGGTTTGTTTATTTGAACGCCTCCCGTGGATATCGACCCGGCCTTGTTGTAAAAAGCAGGATACTGCCCTCCACAATCGTTGGGTGGATTTACTTTCTGCACAGGGATGAGCCATTCAATTGTGACCTAGATTATATGCACAGAGTGGGAAAACAAACTTCTTATTATTTCTTTATTGAATCATATGACTATTTCAACAGTTTCCTCTGCATTAGGAGGATAATAGATCCTGTCAACAAAGGGGGGGGGTATAACTTGGAATTTCAGTCATTTCCTTGTCTTGAAAATCCTTATAGCAGCATTCCTGCGTTCTCGCTGCTTGTTGTCATTCCATCGATGGCTGTAAACATGAGAGACTCATGGGATCTGATAGGAAGCTCAATTATGTTAATCTAAGCATTTTTTTTCACAGTCTTGCTGAAACAAGCTGAATAAAACATGCTTCAATCTCCCCAAAATGAAGACATGCTTTCTATGCATTTCTTTTTTAGTCCTTCTCCCTCAGTGTTTTTTCTATTGTGTTTTGTCTGCAACTGGATCCTATATCCGGCTTAAATTAATTGGCCCGTTTCCTTTTTAATAGCTCTTGTGGTCTGCCCTTAGTAACAACCAGAAACTAATAGCCATGGTCATGCTGCATGAAAACCATATAAACACCCCTGGCCTGTTTCACAGAAATATATACTTGCATTCCATCACACTGTTTTTTTTTTCTTCCTCTACTTTCTCAACTCACAAGATGGGCACTGCCTTCAAAGGCATACTACTGCATGATACATATTTATGTTGTTATGCTTGGTTGTTTATGGTTGGTAATTTGCATTAAACCTTTGCCTGGTTTATGTTGAGAGACAGGATACCTGAGAGATATATGGCAGGGAGCTCTCCCCATATAAGCGTTAATATCCCAAACTTGAAAAGATATACCACACATGAATTTAGACACACATACACACACAAAACACACATGTAATATCTAAGACCTAGGTTAGGCCTCTGAGGGCTCAAGTAATACTCTGTATAATATCCCACATCACTTACCGAGAGCATCTGCAGCAGACAGACTCATTTAGAATGGATGTGCTTCAGGCAGCTATAAGGAATTCTATTATTGCACTAAAAAAACTAAATAGAATGTTTTCTGCCTAATGTATGGGTCTGCAGGAGAGTTACATGATAATTCCAGTATAATTAATGGTTTCTCTTGAAAAAAGATAATTCATGCAGAAGACCATTTGAATTTTTAGTGCCACCTTTTGGAACATTTAACCTGCATGTAGGTAAACCTGTCTAGCCTCCCACAGACATTAAAGAAACATTAAAGAGAATTTGATTGTTGCACTTTTTGTTGACTGCAGACCTCCATTACACAACAAGATGATAATTGCAAATAATGTTTCTGTGTTCCATATTTGAATGTGAAATTAAGTTTTTTACTAATTTAGATTGTTATATGAGTATACAAGTTAGTAATACCAGAATTTCATGCATGTACACAGACCAAACATTCACAAGTCAGGGATTAAAAAAACTGCATAACACATTGCTGTCTATCATTAAAAAAAAGAAAAGATTATTTAAGCTAATAAGACTAACTGGGGTAGAAGCACAGTGGTGTGTGGGTTAGCACTGTTGCCTCATAGCAAGAAAGTCCTGGGCTCAAATCCACCAGCCGGGCTGGAGCCTCTCTGTGTGAAGTTTGCATGTTCTCTGTGTGCTTGCCAGGGTTCTTGCTGGATGCTCCAACTCCCCTCCCACAGTTAAAAAAAATGCACGAGTTAGATTAATTGGCAATAGGTATGCACGTGAGTATAAATGGTTGTCTATCTGTCTGTGTTAGCCCTGTGATGGACTGGCGATCTGTCCAGGGTGTACCCTCCCTTTTGCCCTATGACAGCTGGGATAGGCTCCAGCCCATCCGTGACCCTCAATTGGATAAATGGAAGAAGATGGTTTGATGGATGGATGCTGCTTCTGTAGAACTTTTGTTCACTGTAAGATAAATGAACCAGTAAATTGTTTCAATTGTAAAAGTTTGCTCGAGTTTCAGTGAGCTCTGTTAAATAATATGGTTCCAGTTTTAAAAGTGACAAAACATCAACAAGCAAGTGTCTTGATTAGGATTAGTGTAGCATATTGTTTATCCTTGTTGTTCGACTGCTTTAGATCCCACCCATTCCATTCTCCACCTTTTGCTATCTCACTCCACCCCCTCCCGTTTCTTCATCACTCCTCTTTCTCCGTCTGTTATTAGCAGTTCTTTAATAATGAACCCTACAGGCATCCTCTTCATTAGGCAGGCAAGGGGAAAGAGGCCAGTGAGCCAAGCTGACCCTGCTACACTCTCCTCATTGGGGATCTGGCACAGGAATTTTAATAGGAGAGCAATGCAGGCAGGCAGGTCAGTCCTAGAGACACACTGTGAATGCCAATCTGAGCTGACCAACCGGCGTGAACACAGCAAGTGTGCTGTGCTGCTAGCCTGACAGTCTGTAACAAGTGTGGAGGAAGGGAAGGAAGACAGGCAAAGGATGATGGCAAGTGGGAAAGGGGTGGTAAAGGGATCAAGAGGGGCAACACTGAGGTATTGAGCAACTATTCAGGTGAGAGGAGAGGAGAGGGATAAAAGGCCAGGGTGACAAGTGCCTGGCGGCAAACTGAGAAAATTCTTGCATTGCTTGCCATACTAATAAAGCAGGCAGGGTTCCTGTACATTTCACATTTATTTATGCTTAGCCCGACAATTTGTAGGACAAGAAAACACAAATGTGAATGCAGCAAGGGAACTCTTGTGAAGCCTGTTAATTGTAATCTGAGACTAAAAAAGCCACTGATGCATATGTCCCTCAGGAAACAGAATGAGCTGTATTTCATGTCACCTAAACCAGCCACATGAGTATAAGCTACATAAAAGGTATGAGCTTGCAGTGGGCTTTTAGAGCTACTCTGTGCTGGCTAATAAACCATTCACTCTCTTCCTACATGCTTAAACATTCTGCCTTTGAGATACACTTTATATCACCCATTTAAAAAATTCCACTGCCCTGAATAGCACAGGTGATTTGTTGTATATTCACCACTGGGCCAGTAGATTTTCTTTTTTAGTGTCTCCCCACCATGGTAATTGCCACACCGACCTTGATGCAGATAGGATAAATGAAACATATCCTCTGTCAAGGCTCTGCCATTAGTAGCACCACAGAATTACCTCATTTCCTCTGTGATCTCTGTAAACATTTCTGATTCTGTGCATGCCTGCTCATTCTGCAATACTTTCCATGACTATCTGAGAGAGCACTCACACTGGAGCCTCATTCCAAAAGACACTGCATGTCAATTCATTTCCACAGCCAAAAGTAAAATAGCTGTTTGTGAAAAAGCCAAGACTGTTTGATAAACCAGGATACTTCTGGAATTTTAAGATCACGCTCCAGGAAGCAGAAAAGACGGGACACACAAACTTTGCAGCTGCTAAAAAAAAGTTTAACATACTGTACAGAGACCAAAACCAATATACCAGGCTTTTTTATTTTTTAAGATACCACTCTTTGCGAAACCTAATGCAAAGAAAAGGCTTTTATGGAGAGGACGTTTGGTAGGGCTGCCAACAAATGGTTGAGTAAATGTTAGTTGATGAGAAGAATTTTAGTAAACCAAGTTTTAGTTGGCAGGTCACATGAAACAAAAATTCAGAAGTCCACATGAAATTGTGACCGTCTAAAGTTTAAATGTTAATAGACTGGGCAGAAAAGCCAAAGAGTGGGATTATTTCAAGAGGGCAAAGGACAAAAGTGAAATGCAACCTGTGCAGGCAAACAATCGCCAACTTCAAACACAGATTTTCATTTGAAACATTTAAGTAGCCTAAATTAAGTAAGCAGCCACTTAGCATGGGCTCTCATTCTGATGTTAATTGTTTTGTTGCTGGTTGTTGAGATGCATTCAGAATCATTACTGCTTCTGTCAGTGTCATTAACAGATGGTTTTTAAAATGTAAATTTAGCACAAAAATTAAGGAAATTTGTGTTTGGTCGATTATTTCTTTGATGTAACAATGTTTCTTGGCATTAAATCTTTCACTGTTGGAAAGCCTGTTTATTTCCCCTTAAATGGTGCAACATTTGTAAGGAAAATGCATTTGTGGGTTGAGCTGCAGAGTTGAGTATGTGGGTTGCGCCCATGAAAAACTTGCCAAATCTTCTCTGCCAATGTCAAACAGCTTATTCTCCTATTGACACTTGTTTGGTGTCATTTCTTGGATTGGATGAAGTCTGAAGAAACAGGACATATTGGCAATTTAACAATTTATTCATTTAACAAACAGGGGCCTCAGCAGCATGTGGAAGAACATGCCTTCACTTTTTTTCCTATGCCTAAGTGCTTTCTATCTATCTAACATTTACACACATTCGAATGCATCGGGAGCAACTCGGGGTTCAGTATCTTGCCCAAGGATACTTTGGCATGCAGACTGGAGCAGCCAGAGATCGAACCACCAACCTTCCAATTAGAAGACAACCTGCTCTACCTCCTGAGCCACAGCCACCTTGTAAAACCAACCTAAGACGCCTATCCAAGTTATACCCAAAGCAAAGTGAAAAATCTGGAATATATGGATTTTTTTAATCTCTTTTGAAGTGTGCCAACTGTACTGACATTTTTTCCCCACAATTT
Organism: Heterochromis multidens; assembly: GCA_015108495.1. NCBI lineage: Eukaryota > Metazoa > Chordata > Actinopteri > Cichliformes > Cichlidae > Heterochromis > Heterochromis multidens. Next base: position 18,977 of record VUQS01068328.1, read on the forward strand.
TCTTTTAACTGTTTATAAGACAGGATGCAATAAAGAAACCACATTCCACATTTCCTGTCATTTATCTGCAACACTAAGGCAAATATTTGCTTTATACAAATACCATATTCAAATTACTTCAATAAATCTGCAGAAGGAATTATAACAATACCCAAAACCAGAAAGAGCTAATAAAAATAAATCACCCCTCTATAAGCAAATTCCCTGTGACTCAGTTCCATTACTGAGAATCGACTGTGGCTTCCATATTAGAATATAGACCAAGTCGAGTTCTGGTAATGCAGTTCTATACAGTACATTTTTGGCTCTGACAGCAGCTATATTTCAGATTGGATCACACTGTAAATCCATAAATACATCACTTGTAATTGTCCACAGCCTGTCAGTGCCACAATCACAATCTGCTTTGTCATGTGTGGAGGACAGACACTTTAATGAAGAGGACAATGCAGGGCCTTCATATTGTTCTCATTTCTTGCCCTGTCAGCTTTCCAAATTAAGAATGATGTTCCTATTTGTCTTGCAGTTTATTTGTTGCAAAATGGTTGATTTAGCTCAAACTAACACATGGTGTGTAGCTTCTCCCATTAGTCCCGAAGCCGTAAATACTGTGATGAAACCTTCTTTTGAAAGAAAGAAAGAAGCAACACTTTTATTTTCTATGAGATATTTGACTTTTTATCAAAGATGACACCTACTCTTTCAGAATGACTGAAATCGCATAAACAAATTGTAGTACTTTTAAAGAACAACAAACATTCAAACAAACATTACCAACCTTGCATTTTAAATTTATTAGGAGGGCCATTTTCCCACGTATCTGTAATGGCCCTGGCACAGGTGCTGCTGAAATGACCCCATGAATCACCCAATCTGCAGTATCTGTGTGCAATCAGCTATGTTATCCTGCTGACAGACTGTGGTGGTAGGTCATCAGAGGCTTTGAAATTGTATTCGAAAAAACAAACTTTGATAGTCCTGGCCAGATGATGTAACTGCAAGCTATCTATTACTGAATGGATGTGACATCACTCCTAAGTGAACTAATGACATCACCATCAGCACAAAGAGCACATTTTGCCTTTCATGTTGGCAGTAAGGGAGAAGTGGGGAGACAAAAAAAAAAACAAAAAAACAAAACTAAATTTCAGGTGTACACTTATCACCCACTCATTTCTTCAAGCCAATGCAAAACAGAAAAAAAAATCTATGAACAAGGCAAATATAAACATCAATTTTCTTTACCATTATTTACAGTGTTGGTTATAATTATGGACATGCTGGCTTTTAAACTGTAAGGCCCCTCAACATAACAAATACGGACATCCTTGATATATTTAACTACATTTCAACTGCCACCATGTACAGCTTTTGCATTTTGTACTGTACATTAATAATTCATATCCAGGCATTCTTCTTTGAGTAATATTATTCCTCTCAAAATGACAGAAGACATAAAACTTTTCACCGTATGTGTCTGAAAAACTTTGCTATGTGTGTGCTCTTGCGCGTGTGGGTGGATGCACTTGTGTTAGAGAACATATTGTTCATGCGTCTCATCCAAGTCTCATATCGGCTCTGATGCATCAGATTACCCCATCAGAGGTTACTCGTCCAGTGAGGCCATCGGTCCGACACTAATCCTCCTTTGATGAGCCTAGCTTCACAGGAAAAGCACTGACATTTCGTACTAAGGCCTTCTCCCTTTTCTCCTGCCACGCACGGACGAAACTCAGCTCCAGTGAGACGCTCTTTCATCCCGACCTTGGTGAGATGAGGGTCTGGACTCAGATGACTGGTGGATTAGATGGCAGCTCACAGGAGACCGAAGACTGATGTCTAAGAGAAGGACTCAGGAGACATGGCCTGAAGAGCTGGGTAAGACAAAGCCAAGGTCCTGGGCCAGGGATGGATAATCAACTCAGAATAGCTTAGGTTGTTTAGTCTTCAGCATGAAACCAAGGATTTTGGTTCAACTTCAAAGCCACAGGCTTGGTCTGAGTCACTCAGGAACATTCTAATATATCATTCTCTTTATACGCTTACCTAATTACAAACATCAGCATAGTAACCCAAACATGAAGTCATTTCTTAGATACTGCTACCAAAAGGTTAATGTGGCTGGAATGATTTGAAATAGTATTCTGGTACTACCTACTAAATTCCATCTTGCTAAAAAGCAGAAAGAAGCCATAACAGTATGATAGCCAATGCAAACAACAAAGTTAACTCAAACTAACACAAAATAAAAATTTTGGCTGCAGCTGTAAATGTTGTTTGCAGAATGTAATGGCTATACAGGTATGACAATGGCTGCATTTAAACAAGTTCAATATGGGCTTCACTTTGACTCTACAGGGTGGGCCATTTATATGGATACACCGTAATAACATGGGAATGGTTGGTGATATTAAAGTCCTGTTTGTGGCACATTAGTATATGTGAGGGGGCAAACTCCCCAAGATGGGTGGTGACCATGGTGGCCATTTAGAAGTCGGCCATCTTGGATACAACTTTTGTTTTTTCAATAGGAAGAGGGCCATGTGACACATCAAACTTATTGGTAATGTCACAAGAAAAACAATGGTGTGCTTGGTTCCAACGTAACTTTATTCTTTCATGAGTTATTTACAAGTTTCTGACCACTTATAAAATGTGTTCAATGTGCTGCCCATTGTGTTGGATTGTCAATGCAACCCTCTTCTCCCACTCTTCACACACTGATAGCAACACCGCAGGAAAAATGCCAGCACAGGCATCCAGTATCCGTTGTTTCAGGTGCTGCACATCTCGTATCTTCACAC
>VUQS01068329.1:0-21061 GCA_015108495.1 Heterochromis multidens
CTGCTCTAGAGGAGATCTGCATGGAGGAATGGGCCAAAATACCAGCAACAGTGTGTGAAAACCTTGTGAAGACTGACAGAAAACGTTTGACCTCTGTCATTGCCAACAAAGGGTATATAACAAAGTATTGAGATGAACTTTTGTTATTGACCAAATACTTATTTTCCACCATAATTTGCAAATAAATTCTTTAAAAATCAGACAATGTGATTTTCTGGATTTTTTTTTTCTCATTTTGTCTCTCATAGTTGAGGTATACCTATGATGAAAATTACAGGCCTCTCTCATCTTTTTAAGTGGGAGAACTCGCACAATTGGTGGCTGACTAAATACTTTTTTGCCCCACTGTATAGTTTGAATAATGGTTATTCTGAAGAGGGAATCATGCAAAGCTTCTGTAGTAGAGTCCAAAAGTAAAAATATGGAGTTGGAATTTGGCATAATAAATCATTTAACAATGAAACACAACAATGGCGTGTAATATGATGTCTGTTTTTCAGGGAGGACAGTCTCACTCACGGCTTACAGAAGAGCCCACAGTAGATTTCACTTGGTGTGAAATGTCACCATGATCCAATATTTTTGAAACATGTTGAGTTGAGAAACAATTATACAATTATGCATAATATTATTAACAATAGTATATAAGAAATAATTATACAGACAAACTGTGAGGCTTGTACAAGAAAGAGATTTGTCTGTTACAGTATAACACCACCTTCACGTCCTTCACTTAATATTTCAAGCCTTGGCAATAAAAGAAGAGAAAGTGCAGCTCTCTGTCAGAGAAAAGAATGAACAGCAGAAAATTGAATTACTCTGAACTGTATCAAAGTTTTCTAGCAGCAGTAAGGATTTTGAACAATCTTCTCATTTTTCAAATCTTTGAACAACTGTGTTTCTTGGATTTTCTGAGCGTCTCAGGTCTCTGCAATTTCATCTTATCTCTTTACACTAAATTGAATTTGCCATTAGACAATGATCCGAACGCCTAATGATATCACTGATCCCTCTCCCCAGCATAATACAGATTCAGACATTTTTTTCCAGTCCTGTCATGGACAGCTCAGCATGCAAATGAAAAGTTACATGCTGGTACTGGCCTGCTATGAAAGCTTGATGTTGTATAATTTTTAATTATAAAACACTAAAAATGTTTTTTTGACTTTATGCTGTACATGCAAATATGTTTCAGGCATAAAGCAGCAGCCTAAATCTAGAAACAGGGTGGCATCACATGAAGAAAGCTTATTTATATAAGATCATTTTACCATTTACTTATGTTTTTTTCCTTTCTGGGTGTGAAAACTACATTTATAAACACAAGTCTGGGGCAACACATTTAGACAGACAGGTTTATGAGTCATTAATTCAAAAACAGACGGCTTATTAACCAGTCTGCATTCACAGCTGGCTAACACCTGATACCTTCAACGGCCCCCAGACACCTTTAACTGTGTGTGTGAGTTAGTGTGTGTGTTGGTGTTTGGTTCTGAGGTGTGTTAAGTGATAAAAGATGCTTTTACTGTTTCCTTCCTGGTAACACTGGACTATTAAATGTTTTCTCACAAAATCAGAGCATTCAGATGCATTTTAAACAAATACTTAAGGTCCACTTTGTTTCTGCAGTTATTTGCAGATTTAAAAATCTTTTCTGATATTTCCCTCTTAGTTTAAGGAGATACAGTATATTGCTTGTTTTAATAAGAAACCATTTGCTTGCAAGTCATAATGCATCAGTGCTGATTTGACGACTCATTTTGCTGCCAAGTGGTCCTAAAACTACATCATTGTATATTAGATGAACACCTAGTCCTGCTTCACAGTATTTGTGTGTAAGGAAAAACTGCAAGATGCTGCTTCACTCATTCCAATGAAAGCTACTCTATAGGCACATACTCCAAAAATCCTCATTATATGTTGTGAAAAAAAAAACAAAAGAAAAACAAGAATTTATTCCTTTGAGAGAAGAAATCATTTGTAGGGGTCAGTGGGCATCACAAATGCAATTCCATCTTCAGCCACTATGCTCAACCCATTCTTATTCTCAGGATGCCAATATTGGCTTGGCAAAAGGTGTCCTTGGGCATCAGTACCATTATGTAATGATCAGAAATTATTAGACACTGAAAGCAAGTAGTGCAGTGACTATAAGAAGGCTATTTTAATGCTACATTCACAGTAGGAGAAACAAAGCTTAAAGAAAACAGCCAAGTGTAGTCACCTATATTGCCTCCAACTTGCAGTTAGGCTTGTGTGTGTGTGTGTGTGTAATGATTATGATTATGATGGTTTATGCAACACATTATTTCAACACTGTAAAAGACAAGTTCAACTTTGATTTGACTCAAGTTTCAGTTTTTCGCTTCACTTACTGTTTAATTTTCGCTTCCTGTTTGGTTACTTTTAATAACTTAGGGTTAGGAAAAGATCTCCGTCTTCTTCTTTCGGCTTCTCCCTTTAGGGGTCACCACAGTGTATGGTCTGCTTCCATTTCACCCTATCCCTTGCATCCTTTTCTATCACACCAATCCTCTGCATGTCCTCATTCACTACATCCATGAATTTTCCCTGTGATCTTCCTCTTCTCCTTCTTCCTAGCAGCTCCATCTTCAACATCCTTTATCCAATATATCCACCATCCTTCCTCTGCACATGTCCAAACCATCTCAGCCTTGTCTCTCTAACTTTGTCTGCAAACTGTTCAACCTGCGCTGTCCCTGTGATGTACTCATTTCTAATCCTGTCCATCCTGGTCACTCCCAATGAAAATCTTCAACACTGCCACCTCCAGCTCGACCTCCAGTCATTTTGTCAGTGACACCATCTCCAAACCATGCATCATACCAGATCTCACTGCCATCTTGTAAACCTTCCCTTTCCTTCTTGCTGCTATCCTTCTGTCACAAATCACCCCTGACACTCGTCTCCACTGACTCCACCCTGCCTGCACTCTCTTCTTCACCTCTGTTGTGCACTGTCCATCACTTTGGATGGTTGACCCCAGGTATGTAAACTTATCCACCTTCACTACCTCTCCACCTTACATCTTCACTGCTCTACCTGTCTCCCTCTCATTCACACACATATTTTGTCTTGCTTCTACTGTCTTTCATTCCTCTTCTCTCCAGAGCATACCTCCACCTCATCAGACTCTCTTCCACCTGCTCTCACTGCAGATCACAATGGCATCTGCAAACATCATAGTCCATGGAGACTCCTGCCTGACCTCATCTGTCAGCCTGTCCATCACAATTGCAAACAAGATGGGGCTCAGAGCCAGTCCCTGATGTAATCCCACCCCCACCTTGAACCCATCTGTCACTCCTACTGCACACCTCACCACTATCTCTCTGTTGACATACATACCCTGCACCACCCTCACATACTTCTCTGCCACTCCTGACTCCCTCTCTCCTAGACATCTCCATACCTCCTCAAGGATGTCATCTGGACCAACTGCCTTTCATAGCTGCCCTCACTTCCTCCTTCCAAATTCTCTGCACTTCCTGATTCACTATCTTTCATTCATTCATCCATCCATCCTTCCTTCCATCCATCTATCCATCCATCCATTCTCCTCTCTCTCATTTTCTTCATTCATTAGTTAAAAGATCCTTATTTACATAAAATCATAGACAGTATAAAATATGGATGTAGCTACTAGGATGTCACCCACTGGTTTCTGAAATCCCATTTTGAAGCCTTGAGATGAGCACTTTCACCATCACCTTCTTGGTATTTTGAAACTGGATGTGACAAGAGAGGGGCTGGTTTGACTATGAAACCACTCGCTCATTGGCAGGTATACTCTCAGCATACCCTGAATAGTCCTTGTTTCTGAAATATAGTATGACCAAGATTTAATGAACTTAATCTTTCATTCAGTATGATCCAAAATAAGTGACTCAGCAGCAAAGTGTTTATAGAGGTCAAGTTGGAAAGCCATTTTCCCATAGACTTCTATGGGACCAGAAATCTATTTGCAACCACAAGTCTAGTCCCCTGGTAGCCATTAAAAAGAATGTAGGTTTAAGACACCTCCACATTACCTTCACTTTTCAGACCTGGAAACTACTTTCATCTTCTATACTGTCTTTGATAAAATACACCTTTTCTTAACATTAAAGTTGCATGGTTAAAAAAAGTAAAGCTAAAGGGTACACAGCGTGTTAACATGTGATACCAAAGGGTTCCCACCAAGTGTTCCTATGTGATGTGTTAGGAGTGAGACCAAGCTAGAGAGCTAGGCACACATTACAGATATACACTCACCGAAAACATTCCTCAGAGATTATGGTCCATATTGACATGATAGTTTGATATGATTTGAGCTTTATGAAATGACACGTTTCCTGCTAGAAGCAGCCATCAGAAGATGGGTACACTGTGGCCATAAAGGGATGGACATGGTTAGCGATAATACTCAGGTAGGCTGTGGTGTTTAAATGATGCTCCATTGATACTAAGGAGCCCAAAGTGTGCCAAGAAAATATTCCCCAGACCATTACACCACAACCAGCAGGTTGAACCGTTGATACAAGGCAGGATGGATTCATGCATTCATGTTGTTTACCACAAATTCTTAACCTATCATCTGAATATAAGAGCAGAACTCAAGACTCATCAGACCAGGCTAAGTTATTGTATAATTTTGATGCGCCCATGTAAATTGCAGCCTCAGTTTCCTGTTCTTAACTGACAAAAGTGGTACCTGGTATGGTCTTCTGCTGCTGTAGCCCATCTGCTTCAAGTTCAATATGCTGCACACTGAGGGATGCTCTTCTGAATACCTTGGTTGTAACGAGTGGTTATTTGAGTTACTGTTGCCTTCCTATCAGCTCAAAGCAGATAGGAAGGCCATTCTCCTCTGATTTCTGGGATCATTTTCGCCCAAAGAACTGCTGCTCACTGGATATTTTCTCTTTTTCAGACCAGCCTCTATAAACCCTAGAGATGGTTGTGTGGGAAAATCCCAGTAGATCAGCAGTTTCTGAAATACTCAAACCAGCCCGTCTGGCAGCAACAGCCATGCCATGTTCAAAGTCACTTAAATCACCTTTCTTCCCCATTCTGATGCTCGGTTTGAACTCGTCGGTCGTCTTGACCATGTTTACATGCCTGAATGCACTGAATTGCTGCCATGCTTTAACAATCCAGGAAAAAGTGACTGAAGCGAGAAAAGGTTCAACCTTTAATTTGTAACATGTGTCTCAAACAATGTAATTTTGTTTGCAACCATAAATAAATAAATAAATAAATACTGCTATAATGATACAAATTTCTTGCTACACTGGTATTTATTGTGCATTTCTTCAATTTTCTGAGTTTTCAGAGTTCTGCAGGTGAAATGCAGTTAACTGTTAATAAATTCTTGTATATTTGTAGTTGGAATGAATACAACCAAGAGCATCACGGATCAATTTCCTGTACAAATTAAAACATTTTCAAAGGGTTTTCTCACAAAGTCAGGTGTATTTAACGTCACTTCTTCAGTATTCAAAGGAAACAAGATAAGTAAGTGAAAATCAACTAAAATTAGAGAGGTAACATTTTTTTATCGTCTGTCATGTACTTGGGATGGAAAGATGTTTAACTTTGATGTTTGTAAACTGATCCACCTCTGATTTGAAGCCACTTGTGCATCAATTTTAGGTCAGCATGCTGTACTTCATATGAGGAAAACAGACATTTCACATGATGCTCAACGTGTCTGTCTTTGAACAATTTGCCTCTGTTTGCCAAATGTGAAAACATTACACCTAAAGCTAGTTATTTAAAACGTCTCCCATTTTGTGCAACAACTCAGCAGAGAGAAGATTTTCATGGGGTTAATTGGGTCTTGGGACACACACACACACACACGCACATACACACCACCAAATCCTCTTAGCTTTATAATGAAGGAAGTAGAGATGGGTAGAGGGAAAGAGAAGAAGAGAGAGAAACGCAGTTAAAGGAGAGACAGAGGAAGAGGAGGGAGAGATGAGAGAAAAGAGGGGGAGAGGCAGAGATGCAGGTCAAGATAAAAGGATAAACACGGGGATAGAAAAAAAGGGGGGAGATGCTGTGATGGAAGCAACAGAGAAATATGAGACGGAGAAAAAAGTTGAAGGGGTGACAGTTAAGAGTGGATTGTAAAATAACAATGCTTTGTTGCCATGGAAACAAACATTTTTATCAGCCCAAGAGGCAAGGAAGTAACCTGCTTGTTAAACCTCCTGTGCTATCTTGTTAAGCTGTTGTTGTGTTTGTGTGAGCAACAATATATTTGCAGTAGTGGCATTCCCTAATGAAACACTGTGGGCACACGTCTGGCTTCATTCTGTTTTGTTGTTTTCCCCCGAAGATTTATATATTAATTACTGTTTTCCTTCTCAAATGAATGTGTGAGATTTGGATATGAGTATGTTGTCTCTGAAAACATATATATATATATATATATATATATATATATATATATATATATACAAGTCTTGTTCAGGACACACAGTGGATTAAAGAAGTTGGAAAACTCTTGTTTTTCATTACAGATTCAACTCTCCTGCCACATTTCGCCTTCATTACTATGGATTCTTATAATCCAACTAAGACTGGAGAATTTTATCCACAAAGTCTTTACAGTTCTGACCCGAAAGCACAAAAATAAAATAGGCTGAGGGGTTTTTGTTGTCTGAGATCAAAACAAGCAATACAAAAGTCACAGGCAGCTGAACACATACACTTGGTTTTTAGAAAGTTGCACAGTCTTGAGAGGTTTATTCTACCTTTTCTTAGTCAAGTGTTCTCCCAACACAAACTTTGAACATTTAGAAATCATCAAAATATCTAATTATTGGCTGAGATAGAAAATTCAATATATCGATAAAAAGCAAAAGATTTGGTAAACAGACTGAAGCAGGTCACTCAGACAAGGAGAGGTAATTATATGTAAGCAGAGTAAAAAATTATACAGCCAAAAATATGATGTTGGCACAGATTTTAACACCAACACCACAAAGTACAACAAAGAAAAATATGTCTGTCTTAACCCTCTGGGGAGCACTGTGATCTCAGACAAAATGTTCAAATCAGGTCAGGTCATATCAGCAGCTCACATACTTCCTTTCATGCTAATTTCGAACATCCCTTTTAAGCACAAAGCAGTGTCAACAAAAAGATCCAATCTAAGTCCTGCACCTGATGATTTGAAGGCAGACTGACAGCTGATGGCCTCCAAACTAAATCTGCGCTGCAGGAGAATCAGCCATTTTCAGGCTGTGTGAACATACAGTGAAAATCAAATCACCCATCACAGGTTTTCAATCACTTTGTTCCATCTTTGTGCTACTGAGTGCCACATCTCTCATTGTTTTATGTTTGATTAAACTTATAATCCTGAAGATTTTATTATATGTATCACTATTTTTGATATTATTTGTAGTCAGCTTTTTACCACATTGTAAAAGTATTATTGTTTGGGGCAGAGCCCACTATTCCAGAAAGCTTATATACATTTCAGTTTTTGTTAATTTATCTCAATAATATAAGTCTCCATATTTGCAGATTGCCCTCTACATGCATATTAGAGCTGTGGTAGCTTCCTGTGATGCAAACCCCACATTTCCTACAACCAAGAGATATGTAGTGTGCAGTAACTAAAGTTGAGCTGATAAATACTCAAAACAAGATGTGGACATTTTCAGCTGTTTTTGCACCCTGATTGACCACTCTTTCATCCAGATATGGTGACTTCTCACCCCAAAAAACAAAAGCCAAATGTCAGCTTTATAGCATTCCAACCAACAGCTATCAAGTCACTTGTAGCGTATTAGTGTCATGGTACATTGTGCATGTGTAGGGTAACCAAACAGCAACCTCCAGGGATGAAAAATGAAGCCAACACACAAGTCCCAGAACATGCAGTTCCTCTTGTGGCCACTTGAGGCTGGCTCCAAAAGTGAGTTGATCCCTATAGACTCATGTTAAAATGCCCAGCTGAACAGCAATAAAATGCATATTCACAGCCTGGTACAAAAAACGTTTTTGACCTCTAAGCACAGTTTCTCCCTTCATAAGAACTATGAGCAATTTTTTTGTATAGCTGGATATTGGAGTTAAAGACTTGGCTGCTTTGATTAACAGGCGTGCCAGCACAGGTAGCTGGATCCAGGTCCAGGTGCCATCATGGCAACCAAGAAAACAAAGCTTAACTATTGTATTTTAACCTAAACCATGATCTTTTTATAAACCTTACCCAGTAGTTTTTAATGCCTAACAGTAACCCAGTTGTTTTTAATGACCAAGTCCTTGGTAGTGCCCACACTTAGCCAAGCAATAAATGTTTAATTAATAACATACTTAAAAATGATTTTAAAAAATATGTGTGAAAATCTGTGACATATATGACTTGAACTTGTGTCTCTGGAATGAACAAAAAAAGGATGTGGACTTTTTTTCCTCTTTAAAAGTGGAAAATATTAATTTTGTGTTCCTGGATAAGAATCAGCACACGTGAGAGCGGTCTGATGAAAAGTTGTGTTCAGGGACATGAAAATAATGTTGGGAAAATTGTGTTTAGAAACATGAACAAACTGTAAGGTTTCTGTAAACCAGAAACACAAATCAGTGTTGTGACTATATTTCACAAACTGCTGTGAAACTGCATTGTCTAATTTGAGTCACTGACTTGGCACTCTCCACTGTGTTTTGTGCCATTTGTGCCTTTTATTGGAATTATCAGTAATATGGTACAGGCCATCCAAGAAGTTTGTGCTTCAATTTTGGTGAGTGAAAATCTAGAAATTTAATAGTGTTACTTACATAGTACCAATTAGCCAAAATTTGTATCTGTGGATTGCATCCGTACAGTTTATTGATGCAGCTTGCTAAGAAAGCTTGTCAGTGTTATCTGATAACTTAAAACTCCCTTCTCTCCAAATGTGGTCACTTCAGGCTCCCAAAACCCCAAACAACAACACTTTGCTCAAAAAGTTAAAGACAGGAGAGACAGAAGACTTTAAAAATAATTTGGGGTCATACAAAATGCTTGAAAGGTGACTCATCCACATATAATAATATAATGCAGATGACAGAGTCGTATTATATTCTTTTGTTGTCAGTGTCAATTTATTTATATAGAATTTTAATCTCATATGCAATATTGTGGGTGGATTATTGCACAGAAATGTCTTGGTCAGCTAAGACAGTAAACAGATCAGAGGAGGATATCAGATAGAATTTTGGCACAAATACACACGCACAGGACAATCGTTCACACTCATTTTTTCCTTATTTCCAGTGAACCTCTCTTTCCCACTGAGTAATACTGCTGATTCCTTTGTCACAGAGTTGCAGAGCCATGCAGTTATTCCACTGAGTTATATTCTTAGCCACTCTCGCAGAGGGCAGCTGCATCATATCAGTTTCCTTCACACAGAAAAAGATGAAAGGAGGAAGTTATGTGTCCAATCACCAGAAACCACACAGACCTCACTGACTGTTTTTCAAAAAGTCCAGACTGCTGATAAGAGCTAGAAGGCTTTGATATCATTATGAAATCAAAAACTTTTAAATTGTTATCATTTTCTTTTTACATCAGGGCATAAAAATTATTTTTCTTTGCCCATAGGAAAGCGAAGAAAAGAGGAGATATCATTTTTTCTTCTCTATCTTAAAGATAGTGAGATATTTCTGCCTCTTATTTTCTCTTATTCAACTTTTCATTAACTGCATTAAGACTGGCTATTAATACTCACAGATGTCTCTGCTCACTTTTCTGATTGTCAAAAAATGTCCAACAAAAGACTCACTCTGTTAGATAGATAATGAAACTGCCTAAATAGACCGACTCACTCCATCTGTGTTCATGTGTGTGTGCATGTGTTAAGGGACGCAGAGGGAACAAAGGATTTCCATGACACAAGGGGCCCAGGACAGCACCGAAGGTGGGGGAAGGGGGGAGTTGGTGTAGGATAAATTAGGAAAAGGCAACCCAGCAGAGCCTAGGACAGACTCTGGAGGAGTCAAGACAACAGAAGAGGGGATCAGAGGATAAATGAGGAATAAATGACAGGGAAGTTTTAGAAAGACATGCTTTAATGGTTTTAGAGTTGAGTACTTTTGAGGGATTTTTTTTTTTTTTTTTTTTTTGCAGTTTCTTAGCCCAGACTCATTCAACTCTGTCTTCAGTCTCTCTGTCGGAAGTCTGGTTAAGTCAGCTTAGGTCAGCTCAGTTAATGGGAGGCTGTGCCGAAGTCGGTGTGGGGAAGTTAACTGAATTTGGGGTGTAAAATGTCAGCTTCAGCAACCAAAGTCATTCTGACCTTTTGCTCCATGCAAATTTTTAATCCTCGTCTGATATTGTGTGAAGGACTTTCGGTGTCCACACTGTAGCTCCAAAGTGAATTAACAAGTAAACAGTACACAGAGTAGGTGGGTTGGAATTTTAGTGTGAAATTGTTATATAGGATCGTAGAGTGACACCTGGTATAAAAGTGACAGCGACACACCAAATAATACAACCTATTACAATTAATCCCTAAAATCAACAGCATAATGATGGTTAAAAGTTTACACTGCAACAAAAAATGTGAGGCTGTTTATTGGAAAAAAATCTTTACTGGTAGACATTTTATTTGGTTAAAGCTTTTTGCTGCATTTTTCCAATGTGGTTTGATGTTTTTATTCTGTGCTGAGCTGAAGTAGAGCTTTTCCATGTTGTCACGCTTTTCTAGAAAATGCTTTGTAAAATCTGGTTTGATGGTTGATTATCAGCGCACACCCAGACGTCTGTTGTTCCCCCAACAATAGACTACCACCACCAGCCCCACTGTATGTGTGTGTGCGTGGGTTTGCGTGTGCGACTGTGTGGGTGTTAATCATGCAGCTCTTATCAGCGACCGTCAGACCTGCAGAGACTCCGATGTGCTCCCTGCTGATAGCTGTACATGCAGAGGTCTCCTCCTCCCTTGGGGTTTTAAATAGAGAACTAATAGACCTCAGCCTGGAAAATAAAAGCTGAAGATCATTACCAGGCAAGAACGACAACTTGGTGGAACAGTAACTAGAGTAGCAAACAGCTGATAATACACTGGCCTCTTGACGCACAATCACTGAGTGGGAAGGAGCTGAGAAAGACACCACTGCACAGAACGCCTCCATCCAACAGTAACCATGATTTCCACAAATTTGCTGCAATGTCTAATGAAAACTCGTTTCATCAAGCAGAGGATCTTGACTCCTTTTTCAACCTATCATTTGCATACATTTGATAAAAATAGAGAGGGGTTTGATAATCATAAAAAAAATCTATAAATCCAGAGGCGCTTCTCTGGTGTTAAAGAACATACATACATTTAATAGTTAAAAACAGAGCATCCAAATTTGTGGATTATTTAGCAAGACTTTCATGCATCATATCAGATTTGCAACCTGAGGCAAAAGGGGTCACATAGAGTCGACTCTGTATGAAGCACGTCCTGTAACTCATGACTGTGACTCTAATTTCAGCTTTGATGTTCAGAGAAAGAGACACAGAGACCGGGTGAAAAGATAAAATCAATCATTAGAGTCTATTCACTCTGCCTCTATGGTGCCAATGGAAAGGATCTAAATCTGCTGACACATGCACACAGAAAGAGTGAGGGAGCTTTAATGAACAGTCAGGGGAGTCCATCGCCCTTTTCTTTTCACATTTAGACTCTTGATTGGCCGAGACCTCTGACCATAAAGGTCAAAAGGTCAAAACTGTGACCCTAAGACAGCCTCGAGTATGTGTGCAGAGGGCAGTGAACATGAAGAGCACCAGAGGCCATACCAAATGCGAGCTTAAATATTTGGATAGAAAATTTTAAGTTAAATACTCAGGAGAGGTTACACTAAATTTCTATGAATAAACATGCTTTAAGGGGGCAGTGTGCATTGAGGGTCAGCAGCACATGAACTCGAGGCCTGTTTGAATGTGTGGGAACTTCAATCTGCAGATGACAGCTCGTTAACTCAGGGGGATTCGACCACCAAGCTCAATCTTGCCCACCCCCCCACCCCCCGCCATGCTCTGTAGCAACAAGGTCAAACACAGAAGCAGAGGAGGGAGGTGTGATACAGGCAACAGAGGTGCACTGATTCTTTACTCATAGTAAGAAACACTTATACATACATGTAAATGCTCATGAAGAGTCTCTTTATAGAAGTTTCAGTCATAAAGCTGAATCTAAAGCCACCTGTTATTTCCTCTTTATTCCATTTTCCTTGATCAGCAGTTTATGAAACCCTGCAGAGTAATGTGAGATGCTCTTTAAAAAAAACCGCAGGGAACCCAAAACAGCAGAAAGTAAAGTGACGGAGAAAGACAATTTTTTCACAAAATAGGCATCAGATTGTGAGTTCAAAATTACCCAATTTATGTTATCTGATAGCTATGTCTATATTTAAAAAAAAAAAAAAACTAATTATAATTACATAATCACAATTTTGATCACTTCATTAAATGTTATCCACAAAGGCCTGAACGTCCAAGATAGCCCTGAGCTAGTCAGTGGCTTAGTAGGGTTTTCTGGCTCCATAACACTGAAAACTTGTAAGGTAACTTTCTCTGGACAGGCAACTGTGGCTATCTGGGAAATCATATTATCCATCCATCCATTTTCTTCCGCTTATCTGGGGCCGGGTCACAGGGATAGCAGCCTAAGTAGAGAAGCCCAGACCTCTCTCTCCCCAGCCACCTCCTCAAGCTTATCCGGGGAACACAGAGGCGTTCCCAGGCCAGCCAAGAGATATAATCTCTGCAGCATGTCCTGGGTCTGCCCCGGGGCCTCCTCCCAGTGGGACATTTCTTGAACACCTCACCCAGGAGGCGCCCAGGAGGCATCCTTGTCAGATGCCCGAACCACCTCAACTGGCTCCTTCCGATGTGGAGGAGTAGCGGCTCTACTCTGAACCCCTCCTGGATGGCTGAGCTCCTCTGAGACACTTAAACTCCTCAACTTGGGGCAGCGACTTGTCCCTGACCTGGAATGGGCACTCCACCCTTTTCTGACTGAGGACCATGGCCTCGGACTTGGCGGTGCTGATTCTCATTCCTGCCACTTGTGGCTGCGAACCACTCCAGTGCGAGCTGGAGGCCACCACCTGATGAAGCCAACAGAACCACATCATCTGCAAAAAGAAGAGATGAGACTCTGAGAGAGAGATTCTGAGACCACCAAAGTGGAAGCCTTCCGTCACTTGGTTGCGCCTAAAAATTCTATCCATAAAAATTATGAACAGAATCAGTGACAAAGGGCAGCCCTGGCGGAGTCCAACACCCACTGGGAATGAGTCTGACTTATTGCTGGCAATGCAGACCAAGCTTTTGTAACAGTTGTATAAGGACCAAATGGCTCGTATCAAAGGGCCAGACACCCCATACTTCCGAAGAACCTTCCACAGAATACTCTAAGAGACGTGGTCGAATGCCCTCTCCAAGTCCACAAAACACATGTAGACTGGTCGGGCAAACTCCCACACACCCTCAAAAAGCTGGTCCAGTGTTCCGCAACTGGGGTAAAAACCGCATTGTTCCTCCTGCATCCAAGGTTCGACTAACGGACGAACTCTCCTTTCCAGCACCCTGGCATAGACTTTCCTGGGGAGACTGAGAAGTGTGATCCCTCTATAGTTGGAACACACCCTCCGGTCCCCTTTCTTAAAGATGGGAACCACCACCCCAGTCTGCCAATCCAGAGGTACCGCCCCAGATCTCCATGCAACATTGTAGAGGCATGTCAACCAAGACAGCCCTACAACATCCAGAGCCTTCAGGAACTCAGGGCGAACCTCATCCACCCCAGGGGCCTGGCCACCAAGAAGTTGTTTAACTGCCTCAGTGACCTCGCCCCCAGTGATGGGCAAGTCGTCCCCCTCATCCCCAGACTCTGCTTCATCTACAGAAGATGTGTCAGTGGGATTAAGGAGGTCCTCGAAGTATTCCTTCCACTGTCTGACTATATCCTCAGTTGAAGTCAGCAGCCCCCCACCTGCACTATACACTGTGTGATTAGAGCACCGCTTTCCCCTCCTGAGTCGCTAGACGGTTTACCAGAATCGCTTCGAGGCAGTCCGAAAGTCTTTTTCCATGGCCTCACCGAACTCCTCCCACACCCGAGTTTTTGCTTCAGCTACTGCCCGAGCCATGTTCCATTTGGCCTGCCTGTACCTATCAGCTGTTTCCGAAGTCCCACAGGCTAACCAAGCACGATAAGACTCTTTCTTCAGCTTGATGGCTCCCTTCACCTCCGGTGTCCACCAGCTGGTTCAAGGGTTACCCCCACGACAGGCACCAATGACCTTGCAGCCGCAGCTCAGTGCAGCAGCCTCAGCAATGGAGGTGCTGAACATGGTCCATTCGGACTCAATGTCCCCAGCCTCCCTCGGAATGCTGTTGAAATTCTGCCGGAGGTGGGAATTGAAGATTTCAAAGACCGGGGCCTCTGCCAGGCATTCCCAGCGCACCCTCACTATATGTTTAGGTACGTCAGGTCTGTCCAGCATCCTACCTCACCACCTGATGCAACTCACCACTAGGTGGTGATCAGTTGACAGCTCAGCCCCTCTCTTCACCCGAGTGTCCAGAACATACGGCCACAGATCTGATGATACGATTACAAAATCGATCATTGACCTGTGACCTAGGATGTCCTGGTGCCACGTGCACTTAAGGACACCCTTATGTTTGAACATGGTGTTCATTATGGACAAACTGTGATTTGCACAGAAGTCCAGAAACAGAACACCGCTCGGGTTCTGATTAGGCAGGCCGTTCCTCCCAATCACACCCCTCCAGGTCTCACTATCATTGCCCACATGAGTGTTGAAGTCTCCCAGTAGGATGACAAAGTCTCCAGGTGGAGCACCTTCGAGCACCCCACCCAGGGACTCCAAGAAGGCCGGGTACTCTGAATTGTCGTTCGGCACATAAGCGCAGACAACAGTCAGGACCCATTCCCTAACCTAAATGCACAGGGAAGCAACCCTCTTGTCCACTGGGAAAAACTCCAATGGCAACTGTGGCTGCCTGGGAAATCATAACATAAAACTCATTACCTACAGATTTTAAAGTGGATGAAACTGATCATTTTTAATTAAAGTTGCACTCAAAAAAGTTATTCTTCACTCTCAATAAACATGAAGCAATAATTTTGAGTAAAATGCAACTGATATATATAAAATTAAAGGTTTATTCATTCAAATAATTAATCATTAAGGAAAATGTGCTTGGTATAAACTGAATGTACATCAATCAAGTAAATTTCATTTGACCAGATTCCATTCAATTTAACATTTTACATTGTACTTATGTAACAAAAAATACATAGAAAATTTACATGTGAATAAAGTCAGCATTTGAGCAGAATTTTTTTCCTTTTTTTTGAGTGTGGAATGGTTTTTGAAGGCATCGGTCACATGAAAAATCCGATTTTGATAAGGTTTAACATTTTTGGGGGGTTCTCCTTGTCATTGATGATGACCTGAAAAAGTTTGTTTGCAAGGAAATTTATGGTCACCATAACATAAAAACTACATTACAATATACTACTAAATACTTACTAAATAGTAAGTTAAAATTTTGAGATACCAAACTCAAAATTTTAAGATAATAACCTGAAATTTTGGCTTATGTATGGCAAAAAATGTTTGGGTTTTTTTTTGTGTGTATGTGTTTTGTTTTTTTTTCAGTGGCAGAAACAAGCTTCTATACAATAAGGTTTAAAAATCTGTTTCCCCTTACAGTGAAACTTCTACTCTGCTTGCACACAGTTACACAACATTCTTTAATGCTACAGTCACACTAGGAAAAACAGTGGCTGTAGACCACGGCATGAACAAAATTATTGCAACCGCATGCAGTGAATTTGCGATCTTGTTGCCTTTGAAATGGTTGCATCGAAGACCAGGGCCAAGTCTGTGACCACTCACAGTTAGTTGCCGTCTTCAAAGTGACTTTAGTGTATCACAATAAGATTGTGGCAAGGTTCAAAACAGGAAAAGGACCCATATCCAAGGACTCCAGAAAAACATATTTTTAATTCAAGTAGATATCTGGTACAAAACAAATCCAAAATCTTCAAGAAACAGACAAGGAACACACAAAGGATTACAGCCACTCAGACAAAGCACAAAGACAAAGGCAGGGATCCCAAAAAGCTGAATCTGTTCATCTGGCCGTAGCGTTTTCAGTGGGAGAAACGTTTTGTCACCTCCTGGTGACTTCTTCAGTCTCAGCTGACTGCAGGTTTCCCCAACCTTATAAACAGCACATTTGCATAATGACCGAAACCAGCACCACTGACTAACAATGGGCCATGAGGTCAGGGATATATATACACACTGAGGGCTAATCAGGGGAAAAGGAAACAGGTAGGAATGAGGAACGGCTGAAACAGGACAATGAAATGAAACAAAGGAAGTAAAACTGAATGCAAGATACAGGAGACAGAACTAACAAAATAAAACAGGAAGTAACAACACAGAAATACTGAACACAGCAACGCAGACTTGACAATAAGATACGGGAGGGATAAAGGGGAAGCAGGAATAAACCAAAACCGAAGGAATTAAAAAATACTAATAATCTCCAAGAAATACAAAACCCTTAGTCCTCATATCATAAACGTCCAAACAAAAACGCCTAAATAAAACACAAAACCCTAAACAGTAGCTTAACCAGAAAGGTATAAATTATAACTCAAAATGACAAAAATCACAGACCATGACAGATGGAGTCAGTCTGCTGTCAGTTTGTGATTGGGGTCCAGTTGGCAATTATATGCAGTCCATTTGTGATAATACAGTGATTAACTCTGATAAATCAGCAAAAATCGCAAATCTGTTACTGTCCATAGAAATTCACAGTAAATAGAAATTCACCACTTACATTCAGAATCCAAACAGAATTTCATAGATTTGAAACAGAAATTCAGAAATTCCTCCACAAATGGTGACGTAGTTGCTGCAGGACAGCGATTTAACTGCAAAATGACATAGGCACTCAGTAACCTTGACTGTGATGTTTTGTTTCTCTTTATTTTTCATTTAATAAAAAGAAGTAAAAGTGATTCTTGGTTGGAATTTGGGATGTGAAAATTTGAAATCCTCTTTTTATTATTTTTCACCTTCCTTTGTCACTCTGCAATCTCTAACCTGTGAGTTACAGTTCATTGTAACCTTCAAAATGTCAATGAAATTGGGGCAAATGACCAATTATTACATCCCAAACAACTCACCTGCACACAATCCAAGTTTGAGTACAACTTGAGGCAACTGGTTGTTGGTTGTGTTTTCATGCTGCTGCACAGTGTGCTCATTTGTAACCCTCTACTGTTTTAAAAAAAAAAAAAAATAGGCATTTGAGCATGTAGCAGCCCAAAGTCAGATGCTGCACTTCAGAGAGACAAAATAAAAAACAAACAAAAATAAGACTAAAAATCACTCCTGCTGGTAGGAAACATTATTATCTGACAAATACGTGAGGCATTGTTAATAAAATCTCATCACACCCTAACTGCTTATCATTTCACTCATTTCTTCATTATCTTCACCAAATGTGACAGTAATTGTGGGGTGCAGGAGCACATGTCAGCAGCAGATACTACCTGCAGTGAGAAGAAAAGGATGACAAAGAAAAGAGATTAGGCAGGAGAAAATTCTGGAGGTCACAACCCAAATTTAAATACCAAACTAAATTCTTTTAGCTGCAATCCTCAGTTTAAAAATTAATCAGCCAAAAGCAGGAATGAATGACAGAATGAAATAGTAATCAAATAGAGGGGGGGAAAGGATGAAAAAAGCACAGAGACAGAGTGAGGTAAAGAACTGGGCCAAGCAGGGATCAGCTTCATACCGAGATCACAGACATGGAGCGCCGTCTTCATATCTCCTATTTCTTCTGTCTGTTTACCTCCCTTGCTCCATCTTTACTTCCATCACTGTCTGATTTTTTTTCTCATCTGAATCTTTCTGTCTCAGCTTGTCTCAGAGAGAGAGAAAAGGAAAGATAAAAGATAAGACAGAGAGAAAAAAAGTTGGTCGTTAGAAGAAACAGGAGGCAGGAAAAAATGCAAACAGATGTTTTATGGGAAGGTCAATGAAAGGGACAATGGTCCCTACAGACTTTAGACAGAGCAATAAGGTCAGAGACAGAAAGTTCACACCCTGACTAATACACATCCACCAAACAACTTTTTTTTTCCTGCTTTCAAGTGAAAAAGGTTTTTAAAATAAATATAATGATCTAACTTTATTGACTGGGAGTGTTTGACTGAGAATTGTTTTAAAACGATGTATAAGAGACAGCAACTAAATTAAGAAGAAGCTAAAATGAAAGCTGTCTGTATACAGATAAACTGACAGATCTTTAAATTTCTTCTCAAGTTTCAAAATTTGGGGATGTAACAATTAACAGTGTAACGGTAACAATTTACAGCATATATCAGAGCACATAAACCAAAACAGATGTGTGTGGGAAGGTGTTCAAATATTACTCTAAATCTGTTTATGTATCAATAAATTTGCAAGAACAATCAGATATCCGTAGTATGTTTGCAGATGACTTGATGTGCTGTTGTTGGTCCTGTTTCTTAATCCCTGCCTGGAAAGACAGAAGTCATTATACATAAAGCTTCCAGCCACAGCCATTCAGTCTAATGAAGATTGTGAAAACTTCTTGATGCATGCTCAATAATCCAGGTAAAAGAATCCCAAAAAGTTGAATCTGTTCATCTGGACGTGGCGTTTTTTTTTAGTCTGAGACTGAAGAAGTTACCAGTTGGTAAACGAAACTTTCTCCCACTAAAAAAAAACGCCACGTCCAGATGAACAGATTCAACTTTTTGGGATTGTGAAAACTTGTCCTTTTTTATTGGAAAAGTTAATGATATCAGAGCCATGTGTGTTACAATGATCAACAGTCCACTGATGACCAGCAAAAGCTTCAGAATTTTAGACTGATTTAAAAGTTGCCTTTTATTTCAAAAATTTTAGAAAAAGTTGTGGCCAAAGAGCTAAATTATGTTTTAGCTAAACATAGCATTCTTGATAAGTTTCAATCTAGGTTTCATCACCTGCACTCTACTGAAACTGCTCATGGTGGGCATCTCTGGATCAACCTTAGATTGGTTTTCTTCTTACCTCTCAGACAGAACTTCCTGTCTGTTGCTGCTGACAGCTTTGTGTCCTAATCTGCCTCTTTGTCCTGTGGTGTGCTCCAAGGTTCTGCTTTGGGACCTGTTCAGTTTGCACTGTATTTACTACCACTTGGATATATCTTGGGCACCTTTAAAGTGGTCTCATATCATTGTTACACAGATGATATACAATTGTACATTTCTTTTTCTCCACAGAATGTTACAAAAATATCTATCCTTCAACACTCTATTGATGCCATAAAGAACTGCACGGCTGCTAATTATCTTTCATTTAACACTGGCAAAACAGAAGTTCTTGTTTGTGCTTCTGACAGCTTTGTTCCCACTTCCATTCCAACAATGTTGGTTTTTTATCAGAATTGGTTCAATCAAAATTTAGGTGTTACATTTGACCAGGCTCATAGTTTTGGTAAACATATTAATAGCCTTGTGCAATCCTGCTTTTTTCATCTATGAAATATTGCCTGCCTCAGTTGAATGGTGTCCAAATCAGAATTACAAATGATTATTCATGCCGTTGTTTCACGATTGGACTATTGTAAATCACTGTACGTTGGCCTCACTAAGTCATCTTTGTATCACTTACAAATGGTCCAAAATGCAGCTGCGAGGCCACTTACTAGGTCCTCTAAGTGATCTCATGTGACACCTGTTTTGTCATCTTTGCACTGGCTCCCCATGAAGTTCAGACGTCAGTTTAAGATCTTGGTCAAATGCCTGCTTACATTAGAAAACTCTTACACCCATATATAACATGCAGTTTATTGCGGTATTCTGACCACAACCTGTTGGTAATTCCTCGTTCTAGACTGAAAACTAAAGGAGACTGTGTGTTCAAAGTTGCGGCTTCTAATTTGTAACCATTACATTTGAGATCTGTGGACTCTATTTTAAAGAGCAGCTTAAGACTTATTTGTATAGGTTTGCTTTTAACTAGTGAATATTATTGTTGTATTTTAATATTTGTATTTTTATTTGTTGATTGTTGTTGTGAAGCACTATGTGATCCCTTATCTAGAAAGGTGCTATATAAATAAATTTTACTTACTTACAAAGAACTTCTTTGTACTGAAAACAAAACGAGTGTTAAAAAAATGTAACCTGTCCACTGCGGTCATCACCTGTGTGATGCGTGCTTTTTTCATCATTTGTTTTCTTCATGCTTCTTCATCCTCATGCTGAACTCTACTTCTATTCCCTTTCCTTTAAAACCAACCACCCCCTTCGGCTGCACACTGATGACTTTTTGGAGGACTACATGCAAATGTGCTTCCATTGCCTTTGTGTGGATTATATTCCCACAATCTGTCTCTGCATAGCCAAAGAGTTGTGCAAACGGACACCAACGCAGGACCACAAATCCTGAAATAAGGTCTGTGCAGTCTGCAGAGACTCCTGTCCCTTACCTGATTTGATATTGTTGTCCAGTTATACAGCATGGTTTCATCCTGTCAGTGACTGGCTGTAGATAATCATCTCATCAAAGAATGTATGATAAATAAATAAATAAATGAAAATAAATGAAGAATGTCTCATTCTGGTATTGGCCAAGTAATAATTGGTTTTTCAAAGTTGAGAAAAGAATAGCTTAGGTGGCAAGTCTTCTTTCTATACCAGTGCATCCCTTTTGTTTTTAATAATTTAATTCAAAAAGCTAAAATTTCAAATATTCTATATTCATTACATGCAGAGTGAAACATTTCAAGCCTTTTTTGTTTTATTTTTGATGATTATGGCTTATAGCTCATGAAAATCAGAAATTCTAGTCATAGTAGTACTAGGTGGTCTCTTAAGTGAATAAGCCACCAATGAAAAGAGCAAAGATTTCAGGAAGTGCATGAAAGTCATTGTAATGTCCTCTAAAGTAACAGAAACATGATTGTGTGTGTTGTGTGTTG
>VUQS01068331.1:5292-19138 GCA_015108495.1 Heterochromis multidens
TTTTTAAATTGTAGTTGGAAGTGAATTCATTGGAAATTATTAGGAAAAGCACAAAGGTCTTATAGTTGGTAGTGCATCTGTAGACTGCAGTGTATTTAGACAGAATGTATTTGTGATGGTAGAGAGTCAGGATGCATGTGCATTTGTGTGCACATGCATGAGAGCAGGAAAGAGGTACATCCAGGCTTTTCTAAAAAGAAAAATATTAAATATGCTTTGTTAAATAAAAAAATAAATAATTTCACAACGTATATTTGTATTGTTTGAACAATAATCAGCTGCCTCTCCAATAAGTTCCTCATCCAGTGGACAAACCTTAACTCCACTGTCTTTACAAAAACTTCTGATGGTCCTTTTTCTGCTTTACAGCTTCGTTGAGCTCAGTATAGTGGTGGTTCAGTTCAAGACAATGGCGCTGGAATCTCTCTCACTGTAGGAGACTTAAGACAGCTGAATGACATCAAGGACCACCACAATATAGCAACCTGATCAGCTTGCCTGTAGCAAAACACCAGACAAGACGTGGCAATTAAATTTTCAAAAGAGGCACAAAAAGTTGTTTTATGGTAAATAGTGTAGGCAATGTACCTGGGTTCCCAGCCCAAGTCTATGTGTGGGAAACACTGGATTGTTTACCGTATAAAAGATGGACGTAGCTTCCATGTTTGAAAAGTCAGCATATTAAAGTTGCATTCTGGCTAGTTGGGGAGTGACCCATGAGTTTGCAAAAGAAGTCAGATTGTATAAAAGTCTATAGGAAAATGATCATTTGTCTCATTTGATCTGTGACCTCAGTAAACACTTGGAAGTTTAATGTCTGAGTGCTTGTCTTATTTAATTTATTTAGTAAATTATGGCCTCAATGTCAGAAACAATGATAAAGCAGGGGTGGGTTAAGGTGGGCTGCCGAAACAATACCAAAGCAGTGACTTATGCCATCATATGTGATGTCACTTTTGTCATACAGCGCCATTTACCAGGGTGAGAACAAGGCCCATAGTGGCCCCATAAGTCTAATTCAGTGTCATGTATGGCTGCAAAAAGCTAAGATAATGATGGCCAAAACTCTAGTCTTTACAACAGAACTTCATTACCCAGTGGGATGTTATGGTGGCTGCATGCATCTTTTATATACAGTTTATGGATGTACAGTATGTTCCATGTGACCCAGGATGTCAAGAGAATTGTGAGACAAGTTTGTGCAGGGGCACACATCCATCTAGAAAACAATATAAAAAAAAAAAACCTGCACCACTGAAACTGCCAAAGAGCACCTCCATTCTTCTAAAATGGAAGAAGTTTGTTCACTGACATTTCACTAAATCTCAGCGGTTAGTCAAACTGGCAGTGAAAGGCCTTGGTCAGACAGGTAAAACAGAAACATAATGGTCACTATGAATAAGATCTAAAGGTTCTTTTTGTTCTTTTGTAAATAGGAGAAACTTTGAAAAGAAAGTTGTGCTAGTCACATAGGATCATTCCGAAGAAGATGCAGTCATTGCTGCCACAGGTGCTTTAAGGATTTACCTGGTCTAAACTCTTGAGAATACTTTTAGTCTTTTTTTTTTTTTTTTTAAAAAACCCAACAAAAAAAAAAAAAAAAAAAAATTTTTTTTTTAAAAAAATAAAATGTAAAAAAAAAAAAAAAAAAAATCCTCTAAAACAGATCACTTGATAAAGATGTCTCCAAATAAAACTCTTAAATACCTCGGATAAGTACTTGAAGGTCAATCAGAGGCAGCTTTGTTCACCCAGGTTAAGGTTAATATTATAAAACGTGGCAGTTAGCATCAATAAGATTAATCCATGAGTAGATATCCACTGTATTGACAGGAAGACTGTAAGAAAGTGAGGGACCTTGTTTGTAATAGTTTTGCAAGATTACATTTCTGCAGGACTACACGTTCACTTTAACCAACTTATTCAAAACACATTAATCCTCTGAACCATGAAACTGCTTCTTTTCAACTCTCATATTTGAAGTCTTCTCATGAAAATCAATAGAAGGTTACTGTGTGTGCTGGGCCTTGTTTATAAGGTGCTTGTCAGTTTCTTTGATGTTGTTTTTAAGAGTGTGTAATTGTAAACTCCACACTTCTTGCTACACTTCAGCCTGATTTTACTGTAGGGTCTTTTTTAAATCACCAAAATCAGGTAGGAAATATTTAGGATCACATAAGATTTTAGCAGTCTTCACATTAAATTCTCTCAGATCAAGAAGTCCCTTTAAGTTGTTGTGTCAATAATAAGGCATCATGTGATCTCGATATCATTGAGGTCAAAGGGTGAGGGTCAAATCAGCCTTTTGGATCTTTTAGAGTAGTCCACACTCGCAGGACTGCTGCGAGATTCTCTCAGATAGGGATTGCTTTGATAACCAATCATCGGTGCCCTTTATTTTCCCTGCAGCCATCAGCAAGCTTATTATCATGTCCCTGTCTGCTCCGCTCTACTCTGCCCTCATAGCAAACAGGTCTAATTGTGTCTCATAGCTGCAGGCCCAGAGCAGGGGGGGTTTGGTGGGTTTAGATGAGTGATACTCAGTGATGTAAATGGCTGAATAATATGGCCCCAGCATTTGTGGTGGAGCTCTATCTCTCAGCGGTAATCTAGGCCATTGGGGACCCGCCAGTATGCATCATCCCCCATCAATGAGCCTCTCCGCTGGTTGGTAATTTATTCAGTGCTACAGCAGTTATTGATAAAGCACTTAAATACAAATCCCCCCCCCCCCTTTCCCAGCTACCCTCTATACGAGACTCTGTGTTGTAACATCACAGTGTGGTGTGTGCTGTGCATTTATCTACTTATACAGTCTGTCTGGATCTCAGGTGGATTTTTTTTTCCCCTCTTTTTCTTTGGACTCTTCTACATCTCTGCCTGTTGCTCTTTCAGGAGCTCGTGACGGATCGGTTCAGTCTGACGCCAGCAGCAGTCCCTCCGAGCAGAGTCAGCTGGGCCAGACTCACCCAGGATACCCAATGGGTCCACAGGTGAGTGAGAAGATATACAACAACCTGAACCCAGACTTGATGAAAACCTTTATTATCTTAAAAATTAAAGACATTTACACGGTGCAAGCTGGGATACTCAGCTAAATAAGCTGGATTTCTCATAAAGTTGACAGAGTGTAGGTGGGATTTAATTAAAAGAAAACTAATAAGATATTAGACAAAAGTAAAGGTATTTGCACTTTTCTGGTATTTAGTGAAGTAGTATCAGGAAGTATACTGAAAAAAAAAGGTAGATGAGCCTCTTCAAATGTACAAAGAACATATTTAAAACCCCTGAAAACCTTCCTTAAATGTTAATTGTTCTCTAAATCATCTAATTTAACTAAGTAATCCAGATACAATGCTTAAAAAAAAAGAGAGATCATTAGGTATTATTTGTTAAGAATTAACCACTCAAATGTCTCCTCTATCATGACTGTGTGGGGTTTCTATAGCACTTTAAATATTAAAAGAAAAAACTTCCTATTTGTTGTAGATAGAAGCTGAAGACTTTATTTTTCCTACAGTAAGCTTTTACTGTTTTTCCAATGGCAGGGCCAAATTTCGAACCAGTTCCATGCATTTCCACTGAAAAAGAGTGGCGCTGGTGCCAAAAAATGTGCAAAATAGTTGGGCCCAAACTTGGAACCACTGATGTCAGTGACTGTAGGAGGAGCTGCTGCAAGAAATACATCAACAATTTGTTTTCTTCCCCGAACTTCTGCTACATAATGGTGCTCACTGTTCAGTTCTCAAACCTGCTGCAGGTTCTCAAAAGGAACCTGGCACCAGGTCAGTGAAAAAGAGATATCTCTACATCCTTGGGAGCCTTAATTGGGCTGCGATTCTCAAAAAAGAAATCTTTTTTTACAATAATTGATCCATTTTCTTTATATTTTTAGTAAGCTGGTGTCTTAATCTTTTCTATCTAACCTCAGATCAGGTCGGATTGTTTTATTAAGCATGTTTTTTACGTTCTTAAGTACACCAACTCACATCAGATTCACAGGTCTTTTAGTTATGTTTACTCAGATCACAGCCAGATTAAGATGTAGTCTGTCTACAGTCATATTCTCTCAGTGCACGTGGTGACTAAAACACATAAGACGCATGAACGCCTGAACTGAAAGCTGTCCTGTGAATTCTTTTCAGCCAAAATGTGAAATTGTGAAGTATTTAATCACCACACATCATCTTCAAATGTTATTGAGTTGTGGCACTAATGAGCTGACAATACAGGGCCTGTCAAAACAACGAGGGGAGCAAAGAGCCTGAGCCTGCAGCCTTGTTAATAGCTCAATCAGGCATTGTCCTATTTGATTGGATTTATTGGCCTGGTGGCTCTGCGATGTTTAATGAACATCTATCTCATTAGTGTTGCTCAATGTCACCGCTCAACACACATACACACTCACAGAGTGTCAGGTTTCCTCCACCCTCTTTAATAAGGCCATTCTCCCTGCACTCAGTGTTAGTTGGTGACAGTCAATCCTCATCAGGAGAGACAAAAGAGGAAACATGAGACGTTGGGAGAGCAATTCAGGTCTGTTGGGAAGGTTTGCAGGGTGAGGAATCTCGAGTGAAAGAGTCAGTCTGCTGTAAGTGGCGATAAAAAATGTGCTTAATTAAAAGCACTTTTCTGATTACGTACCCTCACTGGTCAAAGCTGCTATATTGCTATTAGATAAGAAATAAACAAAAGAATAAACAGGAGGAAGAAAGCTTCTCAAGCAGGCAGCAGTTACAGTCTGAGCCTCAGCAGGCGGCTCTCAACAGTCACCATCTAATATATTAATGCTGTCAGTACAGTCTCTGTGAAGCTAACACTTTTCAGAAACAAAGGCGCTCCGCATGCCATACCCAATTCTCTTGTTCCAGGATCAATATGTTTTGATAGATTCTCGCTCCAGAGCCGGATATTGTTCGAACAACCATTATCCGATGGTAGTTTACCCAACATGAATCTACCTTCCTTCTGTTTCCCACTCGCAGTTAGGATGACAAAAGTCTGCTATCTGGGTGATTATGGGCAATTTCTCAGTGCCAGAGCTGCCAAGCAGATAGAAGGGCCTATTCTCCCCTGATGGGCAGAGAGGCTGGGTACCACATCTAGTCCTGAGTGGGGCTGCTTCCCGTTCCAGAGCCCAACACACACCCAGTCTGTGTGTCCGTGTGGCCCCTAGGAGACCACTTCTCAACACTCAGCTGTCAGGTCTGCCAAGCACTGTACAGCAGCTTTCCAGCAGCACCTATGGAGAGGACGAGTGAGAGGATCAGGTGAAAAGGCTGAAGGTGAACTGCTTGTAAAATCCGGATAAGTGATGTAGGGGAATCGCTCACTGCATGGCTGCTGAGCAGAGCTAATTATGTTCTCACTAACTTTGGTCTTATCTCAGATTTTGACGTGCACATATGCAGCCTTCTCACCGCAGATGAAGATCATAATCAGGCTTAAACTGGTGCAACAAACAGCCTAAACACCAAGAGCTCTCTCGTGCTTTAAAGAATCTCCACAGTGCTTTCTCTTCACTGTTGCCTATGTGCCTAACAGCTGTCTGCTTCTCCAAAGCTGCCAGTAATGATAAATAAATCAGGGCTACATCTGATAATTGCAGAATTGTCTTTTAATGTTATTCCCTTCCATGTGAGGCTGTCTTTACTGTCAAGCCTGGCAATCTCATTTTGTTTGATTCAGAGATGAAATGTTCAAAGACCGTCTTTGATTATGTGCTGCTTCGATTTGAGATTAAATTTAGTTAAAAAACTGAGATTAAACATATGTCACTTGCAGCTAACAAATGCGTCGCCTTTGTTAGTGTCCTTTGAGGATTCTTTGAGCTCCCGAATTATTAATTCATTTTTTAAAGTTAATGCCAAATGTCATTTTGAATGCTGTCAGAAGCGTCAGTTTGTCATATGCTATGCACTCTTACTGTGTATCAAAGCAAATGTTGAGAAAGAGGAATCCTTTACAGCGTGCGTGTGAAAACTCCTGCCAGCAGCATTCACCTCTACAAGCTTTTTTTTTTATCCTTTTAACAGCTCAGAAACACAAACTGGTATTCATTTGTCTCTTAGTGCAGATATTTTAGCCATGCTTTTTGGCTTTAAACCGACATAACCTTGTACCTCTTAAACTGTGATCACTGTATGTCGGAGTTGGTGCGGGCGTTCTGCACCACACAAGGTTATCACAGTGACACGCCTGTCACCTATAAGCACCAGGCTCGAGAGTAGGGTGGGCCGCTTCACACCAGTCAGCCCGTTCTACATCCTGTGCAAGCTGCAGACACGCCATGCAAAACACAAGCAGATAGCTGACAATTGGAGTTAAAGGTTTGTGAACTTAAGTCACAGTGGAGGAGTCAACACAGTGCACCCAGGCTTACCTATTAATGTCCAAAGCAGCCTGCTCTGTTGTGGACACAACAGAAAGTGACAATGCACTTTTTATTATTTGACTCCAAACAATGCAATTCAACATTTAAACATCTTCAGTACAAAATCAGTCTGACATGCTCAAATGCCGGCATAATTTAATGAAAGCTTTATGAAAATAAATGCAATTTAATGTGTAATTTTGTGTGTATTTGTGGAGTTTTCAGCCATGGTACAAACCTTCCTACTTCTGGCTCAAAACTCTCGACGAAAAATGTGTAGGTGTATTTTCCAACCCCACTTCCTCGGAAAATACATTTGAAGAGAGCTTCAAGTGTGCAAAATATCTCAGAGCGATACTTGTGATAACTTATCTTTTCCTCTATGGGTATGACTGCACCGATTCCACTTTAACTAATATGAATGAATGGATACATGAAGAGACGAGAGTGATGTGTTATATCCCTCATCAAAAGGGCAAAGTACTGCTACGTTTAAAAAAAAAAAAAAGACTGTGTATTTCAAGCACATTATTCCGTGGTACCAGGGATTTGTTCAGTGGGATGAAACATGAATCACTGCATTTCTGTGAAAGGAAAAATTCCCAGCTCTTTCACAAAGATGAGGTTTGATTTCTGTCAGTACCAACAGCAGTGTGTTTTGACTGTCAGTCTGTGACACAGCAAAGCAGCACAGCTTTCAGCTGCGAAACAGCTGCATTCATCAAAACACATTGATTGGTGATGAAGTCAAGGAACATCTGCTGTACTTCTCTCAGTTAAGCATCTCAGGATATAAAATAGTGTGTATATTCATCACTTAATATGCAGAGTTCTTTTCTCTCTATTACCTGTACCTGTATCTGTGAAATGCAGTTAGTGCAAAAATGGAAATTCAATTAGTATTATTGTATATTGATTACAGAGGAATATTATGTTAGATTACAAGCAAAATGTAATTTAAAAAGTACCAAAATTAGGTATTGAAGTTATTCTATATAAATAATTTAATCTCATAATAGTTACTTTTGCATTAGTTTATTATTTGGACATCATTTAGATGATTTTACAATATAAATAATTGATTTTCCATAATAACTACTGCATGTCATGTTTGAAATGTATGAACACATATCTAAGTATTTCCCAACCTCTGGGATTAATAAAGTATATCTTATCTTACAATACTGTGCAAAGGTCTTGAGCCACACCTTATTTCTTTATATTTTGCTAGGAAATATGTGCAGTGATTTATTGAAACATCTGCAAACATACATGGAAATATAGTACATGAGGCAAAAACAGAGTTTGTACAATTCTAATGAACTTGAAAGTCAAACCTTTATTCTTCAGCACAGCCTGAACTCTCTTAGGCAGCTTTCTTCTAATTTCTTTAACTAGTCTTCAGGAATAGTTCTCCAGGCTTCTTGAAGGACATTCAAAGCTCTTCTTTGGATGTTGGCTGCCTTTTGTTTTTGTTCTCTATCAAGATGATCCCACACTGCTTCAATAATGTTAAGGTCCGGGCTCTGGGGAGGCCAATCCATGGCTGATAGTGTTCCACTGTGTGTTTTTCTATCCAGGAATGTTTTGACTGCATTGGCAGTGTGTTTGGGATCATTGTCATGCTGAAAAATGAAGCTGCTGCCAATCAGATGTTTTTCAGATAGTATTGGATGTACTCATAATTCCACCAATTTTGACAAGATCCCCAACACCACTGGCTGAAATGCAGCCCCAAACCATGACAGAGCCTCCACTGTGTTTTCCAGATGACTGTAGACACTCACTGTTGTACCTCCCTCCTGACCTCCTCTGTACAGACTGATGATGATTTGAACCAAAATTTTCAAATTTGGATTCATCACTCCATAAGACCTGTTGGCACTGATTTTCAGTCCAGTTCTTGTATAATTTGGCATACCTCAGCCTTTTCTCCATGTTTCCCATCCTTAAGAATGGCTTCTTGACAGCCATCCTTCCACTGAGACCATTTCTGATGAGGCTTCAGTGAACAGTAGATGAATCAACTGATGGTCCAGATGTATCTCTCAGATCCTGTGTCAGGTCTTTGCTGGATTTTTTTTACTGTTTCTTAAAGACGTGATTTTCAGATACTGTTCATCTGCTGTCGAAACTTTTTAGGCCACTACTTCTTCTTTTGTCCTCCACTTGTCGAGTTCCCTCAAGGACACACTGCACACCATGCTTAGAAGTTTTTGGCTAATAGCTCTTTGGGAATCACCTTGTTGGTGCAAAAATCCTATTTTATATCTGTCAAACTGTCTTATCTTTGGCATTTTTCATGGATTCAACTAAAGAAATGGGAACAAATGATGTGTTTTTGCGACAGGCTGTTAGTAATAAAGTGCCTAAAGACACAATTTAAAATTGGTTCTTTGCTAAATTTTCAGTTACGTGTAGACACAACACTGGTTCCTCCTTTTTATGCTTGAATGATTCATAGGTCAGTGTTAAGTAGTTCAAAAAAAAAAAAAAAACTTTGAAAATGGTCAGGTACAAGGACTGGACTGAAAATGAGTGAAAAGGCAGCCAATGCCCAAAGAAAGACTTTGAAGGACCTTCAGAAAGACTTTGTCTGGCTCCTTGGAAGTAAAATATAAAGAATTGAGGGGTGGCTCAAGACTTAAACACAGTACTGTGTCTTGTCAATATGTTTAACTATATCACTCAAGATGTTTGCATTTTATGACATCATTTCTGGCATTAATTTTCTGAAGTGGGTCTAAGTAAAAAAAAATATACAGCTAAAATTTGCAACTTCAACCAAAATATTGATGTAAATTTAAGATATTCATTCAGACTTTCATTTACAGTAAAAACATACCACTTGGGGTTTGTGTCTAAAATCTGAAATAAAATTACGGAAAGTAATACGATTATAAACACACTGTATTTCACACTAGAATAAAAATATGTAGGATGACATATTAAACCTGATACCAGATAATATTTTTATCACATTTTAAAGAAAGGCAAATGTGAACCCATCTCTGATCATATAACCTATGATATTATGTATGTGTGTGTGTTTTTATGTGTGCATGTGTGCCGTCTTCAGTCTCTCCTGGTGGCTCAGCAACTGGCTAACGCGGTAGGTGGCGTGATGTCCGGGGCGGCGCCAGGCATGAACCAGCCCATCCTCATCCCCTTCAATGCAGGCGGGCACCTGGGAGGGCAGCAGGGCCTGGTGCTTTCCCTGCCCACGGCCAACATCCAGAGCCTGGTGGCTGCTGCTGCTGCAGGGGGCATCATGACACTCCCCCTCCAGAACCTGCAAGGTGAGAAAAAGGGAGATGTAGACAAGAAGCTGCAGAAAAATGATGTTCTCATGATGACGGCTGAAAATAATCCCCATACTCTCTGAAATATTTATTGTCTCATATTAATGTACAAACAAACAAGTAAGAATTTGGTGTACACTCATTTTAAGCCATGGAACAATGTTTTTTCCCAACAAAATGCTTTAGAGGTCTTGACCAGGTAAGAGTCCTTGAGGGGTTTAGATCCCAAAAAGCAGCTATCCTCAACTTGCCCAGAGGAACAACCATATTAATTACAGGTCAGCGTTTTGCAGTGCAGCGCAAAAGCACTTTATGCCTCTTTCCTGTGCATAAGAGTGCACTGTACTTCACTTCTTTATCTCTTTTCCACCTCATCTGTCCATCCACATGGTTGTACTTATCTTTGCCTTTTAAACTTTAATGCCCAAGTGTTCTCTTTTGATCATAGTTGTAAATGGTTTTCATTTTAATGTTTAAAACATTGTCTCTTTTATACCATTAGATTGAGGGATGGATGGGGAAACCATCAGTCATAAATCTTAGATGAGAGAGCCGCACTAATGTAAAAAGATGCCAGGCTACATGTAAAGCAGTGTGTTTTTAGGAGGGAGATTACAATAATGCCAGTGCAGCACAAAGTGCAGGGAAGGCTCCCTTCATGTGGGGAAATGGATGGACAGATGCCCTGAGTGAGGAAATGTGGAGGTAGAAGCCTAATGGACACAAACATGCATAAATAACAGCAGCCATCGCTGTGGGCAGAGCTTTTAATAAACCCGCATCTATCCAGCGAGTCCTTCAATGTATCCGTCAGTAGTGGACGATAATGGGCCCAGCAGGCCTGTCTGACTCACACTTCAACAGATCTTCCTCCTGGCGTGTGAGGGACAACCCAGAGGCTTCAGTGATCTGATGAACTGATCGACAAACACATTGTCAGGGTGTCAGAACACCAAAACAAACACCTCTCAGTCATCCATATTGTCCACTGCCAAACAAACCAACAAAGAGTCTGAATCCAATGTCCTGATAAAATTCTACAGCCATCAGAGATAGAGAAAAAAAAAACTGTTGTGGAGAAATGCCTCTGTGGCAGATCTTTTTTTAAGCGTGCAGACTGACAGACTGCCTATTCGCACGTCCTCTTATCTGAGGGGGATTCATTGAAGGGACCTCCGTGGAGAGAAAGTGACACAAGTCACGAGTGAAGCTAAATGTCTTGACTGTGTCCGGGCCCCTCTGGCCACGCTGCGCTCCTCCACTCTCCCCTGTCTGAGTTCATCACAGCTCCACTGAATGAGGCCTGCTGGCACAGCACCTCTGTCAGACAACTGCAGCTCTGGCCTCTGCCCCCGTGTCCCCCTCACTTCTCCTCCCAGACCCTCCAGGGCTCCAGGCCTGATTAATCACACATATAATACAGTGCCGCACTGTCGCCAGGGAGCAGTCAGCTCATTTCACGACTTCGGGAGCAAGTGTAGTTTACAGCATTCACACTGCTCGCTAATTAGTGTCAGATCAGACAGAAGACAACAGTGAGGCACAGTAATGAGACTCTGGGAGGAGCCCAGCCAATGGCTGTATTTAAATGTAATGAGGCAGCTAATGACCAACTAATAAGGCTGTTTGTCTTGGGGAGTGGGCGGTTTAGGGTAGAGGATATTAGATACATTAAAACACTGTACATTGTCAGAATGCCATGTTTCACTAACTATATTAGATGAAATTAGGGGTTTCAATACATGCACTTTTTGCATTTTTATAATAACCTTTAATGAGGGAAATGAAGTAAAAAGAGAAACAGTAACCACAGCGTTTTTGATCAGGCTAATCAAAGCTGGCTCTGTGAGAATAAATGTTGACAGAAGGAAACCGGCTGGACTTCTGCTAGCTTTAGGAGGGCAGTTCTCTCAGACTGTGATGAATAACTATCACTGTAATGGGGTTGTGCTATAAAGTTGGAGCAGTTGCTTAAATAAAACTGAGCAGCATCTTGTGGCAGACTCAGTAAACACAAGCACCAGTGTAACTGGTTATTTGTCAGAATGATTTATGCCTGCAAACATGCAGTAAAAACAAATCCCCAATGAAACTAAACAAGGGAGAAAGTTATCTTTTGTGACAGAGTGCACACAATTCTAGCTGACTTCACAGAGGCAAAAACTAGGTTGGGTCATGCTAGAGGTCTGTAAATATGACGGCTGATAAGAATAAAAAAAATCATATATGATTTTCACAATTTCAGATCTAAGTATGCACGACTGATGCAGACAAAATATCTGCACATTTCTGGTCTTGAATATGATGCTACCTTTCTGCTGCATTTTTAATAGGCCTTTACTTTACATGATTTTATAACAAGCAAAGCATGATTACCATACTTGTAAAACTAGTTGTTTCAAAGCACTATACATGTAATGCTCATTGGGAGGAAGCAGAACAAAGTTTCATCTGTCTACTCCTCTCCTCTACGACTCACTCAAAGGTAATGCAAGAAGCTAGTTTACTGGAGCGCTTTCATATTAATAAGCATATCCCATCTTATTTGCTCTCAGCAGAAAGCCAGGGAGCACATCACATCAGAGAGCCGAGTTCTAATGGTGAGGTGAGAGCATTGTTCCTCTGTACTCGTCCGCAGGAAACACAAAACAGCACTCAAGCTTCCTGATAAAGGTCGGCATCCCACTCACCTGCAGTAATGAGACCCCGTGTCAGTGCCAATCAAAGGCATGTCTGCCGTTTTGATGAAAACGCTCAGCGGTGTCGTTCGCAGGTTGTGGGTTTTGGCATGATACAAATTAGGGAAATCACTCTGCTCATTACACCACCAAAGGGTGGGCTCCTGGGGGGGGAAGAGCCAAATGTTTCCACACTAGTTAGACATGTCAGACTGCATCTCTTCTGCCTCAGCTGACTGCTGCTCCTTTAAGAGGTTAGCTCACCGGGCTGGGCCATTGACTACCTCTGCCTCCTCTGTCCTCTGTGGGAATGCCTCCGTATCCCTTTAGCCATTACATTAGCAGAGGTGGAGAGTTTCAGATTTTCTTTTTGGGCTTGTTACAGCCACAGCAGTCGCTCATTGTACGAGTGTTTTTCTCTTGTGTATATTTCAAATCGTTTTGGAAAAAGAAAAGAAATGAGCTGCTGTTTGTGGGCACATTCAGCCAGTAGAAGAGTACATTAAGAGCTCCGTGCGCAAGCGGTCCACACTTCCTCACCCACATCTGCCATCTTAACACAATAGAGGCCAAACCCATCCCTTCTCCCTTATCACTGTTTAATTTCAAGTGTTCTCGAGCAGTATGTATTCCACGTCGTCCTTTAATGATTTAACTTTGCTGTGGTTGTAAGATGACTCACAGGGGAGAGAGCTGCATTAAATAAATAACAGTGATAAAATGTAGACCTCATACATTTCAAAGCTAATGCAACTAGCGGTGCAATAGGAGCAGCTGCACACAGTCCTGGAGCGGTAATTTGATTGATTTGTTGTGACAGCAGCCAAATAATTGAGAGTGAGAGGTGCTGCTGGAGATGAAGCGCAGGCAGAGGCAGGTTCGCCAGCCAGTCCCAGCAGATATGGCACCCGTGTTCTCATCTCTACCATTGATATATGCCAGTGGTTTATTGTTTGTCTTCAATAAGAAGCTCGGAAACGTGCGGGGTTAGTGGCTTTGTGACAGTTTGGCGACGGAAAGGAGAAAAAAAATCGCCAATCACAACAAATAGGAGGGCATTACGAGGGTTAGAATCAAACACCCAAATTCACACACGGATCTGATGCACATATGAACACACGCACTCTCTCCCATGAGGCTGATTTATACTCTGATGTCTGTTTTGAAGCTGAGATGTAAGTAAATTTCACCTCCTGCTGCTTCACTTGTTGCAGCCATGCTAATCATTTGTTCTGTATTCAAGTTACATACTTTCTATAATTGCTGAAAAAAAAAACAACAGCACAAACCATCCACAGTGTTTTTGACTATACAGTATGATTTTTTTTTTTTTTTAAATGTATGCATCCCCAGACATTTCTGTTTT
The DNA here is from genome assembly GCA_015108495.1 of Heterochromis multidens. Classification (NCBI taxonomy): domain Eukaryota; kingdom Metazoa; phylum Chordata; class Actinopteri; order Cichliformes; family Cichlidae; genus Heterochromis; species Heterochromis multidens. Next base: position 19,012 of record VUQS01068331.1, read on the forward strand.
GTGTCTAGTAAGAAACTGTTGTGTTGCATGTGTGTGTGTGTGTGTGTGTGTGTGTGTGTGTGTGTGTGTGTGTGCGTGTGTTAACCTTCTGGCTCTTGGCTCGTGTTTTGTTTCTATGGATGGTGGC